>DWME01005232.1:0-15192 GCA_018244795.1 Parelbella ahira ahira | reverse complement strand
ATATATATACATGTATAGCGATCTTAGTTGGGCCCTATTAAATCTAATTTTCTATAACACGACCAATGATTCTGTTCGCGATTGCATCAAATACAATATGTATGCATTACTACAACTAAAGGATCTATGTACAATAGGATGTATATATATATATTTATCTACATGTACATACGTACTATGCACCTATATTTTCGTTCACTATTTCGGCGTAATTCTATATGATTTCAGAATACCTTCACGTTTTAGTTTAAATATAATGAGCAGGGATTGGTCATATATTGATTATCACATATTACAGTGATAGATCAGCCATGATTTTGATGCGGGCAGTGTGGTAAGCTTTTCGTTGCTATGAGTATTTTCCAGCCATATTTGAACGCAACAATTATACTAGACCTACAATTGGTATTAAATAATCGTTGTTTTGGTCCTCACATGGTGCAGAAGATAAATAGGAAGTCATAAAACATTCTTAACATTCTTAAAAATATATAAAATTGTACTGATAATAAGGTCCTAGGTAAGGCCCCGCATAATTTTTACAAAAATTGTTCATTTTGAGATTCAATATCATAACTAAATCATTGTGAGAATACCTTTACATCCTAGAGTTCTCCATTGCAATAAAGTCTGCCCACTCGCACTTGGCCAGTATGGCAGTCTATGGTCTTAATCCTTCACACGGGGGGACCCGTTACTAAAAGATTGATGATGGCGATGTAAGAATGAATGCTCGACACCAGTCGTGCTGATAAAAGACATGATAAGCCAGTGTAAAACACACATAAAAACCACTCTAATTAGTGGAGAAAAAACAAATTTACCTACCTACATAGTTTCAACCTATCAAACCTACAAATTATTTGAAGATACCGTACCGACTGCTATATTTCACAACAATGCAATAAACATGTAGGCAGACGCTCACAGCAACGCAGCTCGCAACGTGACATGTAAACTAACCCAATAAACCAGTCGGCAAATTTATTATCGCCTCCATATATCGCTGCTGATAATATCCGAGTTTTGTACGGCACTGTTGTGTGCGTAATGAATGCAGTGTTACACTAATTTAACATTTTCACGGAAAACCAACTATACTCATTATTATTATTATTATCTCTGGAACCGGCGTGCATGTATGAAGAGATTGAAGAATGTGGAAGAAGCGCGGCAGGTCCGCAAGGATAGGGTTATTTGGCACTCCATGTTCTCGGCCTAGCCCGTGAGGGACTTGGCGTGAAGAAATGTAGTTTAAGTACATATGTATGTATTAAGATCAAGCTTTTTAACATTCCACTACTGGACACAAGTCTCCACTTAAAATGAGAAGGCCATGATTTGAGGCCATGGTCTGCCACGCTGTCCGAGTGCAAGTTTACGGACTTTACAGGCCGTAGAGAACGTGATGGACGCATGAACATTTATACATCTACTTCATTTTATACAAAGGGCTGTATGTATTAGTAAGTACATATGTACGTATTACCTATAACATTAATGATGAGTAGTAGGAATTTACAACACTCCTCTGCCTGCCCTGCGAGGAAATAGCGGCTTTAAATTATGTTATTTTATATTATATTAGTAAGTAGTGTAAAATGTAAATGTCTCACGTCCACATTTACTGGCAGTACTTAACAAAATCCTCATGGACATAGAAAAAGTTCAACAACTTTTGCCAACTCAGATCTAAGCTGGCGTCCGTCCCGAGCGGGCTATGATTGCTCAGGGTTTGTAGATTGTCTCAAACGTATTCCTGGACGTACCTACTATAAATTTATATAAAGTATAATTAGGTATGTATATGAATCGTTGTACATAGATGAATGAATCCATTATACGCCTTATGTATAGTAAATAGAATTCCATCTAATTCAAAAGATAGCATCAAGAAAGCTTGTGTTATGGTAACCAGACGGTTGCTAAATTACATACGAGTATATACATATACATATGTAAATACTGTTTTTATATTCCGACACGGAACAAATGCGGGTGCTGATTACACAAGTAATTATTCTGGGTGGGTATCGAACCCACGACCCCCGGCTCACCAGTCAAGTTCACTAACTACTGGACTGTTGTCTCAGTCACGTAAAATAACAAATAAGTAACACTAAATTATGTTACATAAAATTATATCTTATATTTCAATTAATGAATAAATTAAAGCAATAAACCAGTTAAGCAAGTGACAGTTAAATATACATGCAACGTAAATATAAAAAGATTAAGCAAACATATCCAAGTTAGAGTCAGGTTGGCGTGACTATGAATATTATTGACCGCATTATACAAAAAAAAATACTAACTAAACTTGGCTAATGTTGCTAGATGCAGACGTTTATCGTCAGACTAAAAAAAACTACAAAAGTACTATTAAGTTATCTGTATAAGACTACGGAAGCCACTTATTCCACGGGACACACACGTAACTGATGACTTCCTTCGGGGATTACATCGATATAAATTACTGTTAAAATATAATACGTGATTGTACAATTTTATGAATATTATTATTATTACAAAAAAGAAGAAACAACCACAAACGTGTATATCAGAACTATAAAGTCGTTGTTAAATAATATATAATCAACAGTGACCTAAAAGTGTGTACGGGTGTTCAAATTTCTAAATACACTCTAAGGGTACACATGAAATTTTACCAACTTGAGCCAACTCAGATCTAAGACGGAGTTTCTCCCTAGCGGGCTATGACTGGTCGGTAGCGTAAATTATATAAACTGGCCAATTGAAGTACTAGCGTATCTGTGCTAAGTTAATAATTTGCAAAATTATTATCATTAACATTTTGTATGTTATACCTTAGATAATTTTTTGTTATTGAACGAAAATCTATTTTAAAGAATAAATATCTAGGTATGTGAGATGTTCATAAACAAAAATCTATTCAGCGATTTGCCGACATATTAAAGGAAGCTCGAGGTTGTCCTTTAGCTTTCTATGAGGGCTATATCTTAATCGAAAACCTTAACAATACAAACTACAATTAATTAAGTTGGAGTTACAATGTAGTGTTTTTAGGTAATTAATTTCTTCAATAAATATTAAATGACATTAGTGAAAACGTGTGCAATTCTAACAGTAGGTACTGCAAACTTCAAATGAGACACTAGAAAATTTAACAAGGTGTTACCGGCTAAGATACTAACTGAAGTCGATCCCCGAGTGGGCGATGATTGCTCGGGGGTCGTAAATTGCGTTTTGCGGTAACAAGGAAACTGGACTTCGCTAACTTTCGGAAAATAAAATATTTATCGTTTAGTCTCGTTTGAATCGTACTCAGTCTATTATTAAAGGTAATAGAGTACACGCACTCGTTGCTTCCTCCTTATCCCATACGGGACCTGTGTGACCATATACCTAATAATAAAATAAGGTTTAGGTACCACAATGTAATAATTCGTTTTAATGCCGCCACACGGCCACGCAAACTATGACATGTCAATTAATTTCGAGCGTCGAATCTCTCTATGTCAAGTGTGTTAGTATATGGCTAAAAATGTTAATAGACTTAGCTAATCTACTGTAGTTGTTTCTAATAAAGCTACGTGTATATTATAAAAATTATAGATTATGTTATATATGTGATGTAATATATTCGTAACCTTATACCCTTATCATTTACATTTGAAGAGATGAGTGGTGGACTGTACTCAATCAACCAAAAATTATTCGTACATATCATCATCATCATCATCAGCCTATCTCAGTCCTCTGCTGGATATAGGCCTCCCCCAAGGAGCGCCATCGCGCTCTATCCTCATCTTGTCGCATCCAGCTTCTGTCTGCAGCCTTTCGCTATATATGTATATTTTAAATCTACTTTGTATATATTCACCTTTCTTACGACTTAATCCTACATTTTGGCACAAATTTAAAATCCGTTAAATTTAAATAAATTTGAATTGAACAACAACAATTAAAACGGCTCATTGCGTTGTATTTCACTTACCTAATGGATTGTAAATTCCACGGACAATTTTGAAAGTGAACACTCATAACGTACAATTAATATAGTCCCAATTATTCCCAAAATTTTAATTGATATATCAAATGCATTTCATTATTGTGAACGACAATAAACATACTGTTATGATTAACAGCACCCTAATATATGCAATTAAAGTAGATTTCTCGAAATCTCTCTCTACGTTCGTGTACACAGTTATATTGACAGACGTAGGTTTGAGTAAATCGTTATGTAGTATATTAATAGTCTGCTGGAACTGGACTGAACATTAGTGTTGTTGGCGAACGTGTATTCCTATTAATATAACACGTGTAATACATGTTCAGTCAATTAAGATTAGTGCCAGCTAATGTTATATTAAAACTAGTTCAGTAAGAACATCCCACAAATTTTCGTACCAAATCAACAGCGTTCGTGTTACCACAGTGCATTTCAACTGTCAGCTAATTTAATCTAAAGTATTGCATTCTATTTTTGCTATTGAGCAAGACTTAACGGCTTATCCTCACCTTTTCTTTTTCTTTTTCGAATACTGAACGTCGGAAACGGGCGGTCAGGACACCTTATGGTAAGTGGACGCTACGGCCTACGAACACGTGCAATAGCAGAGAAATAGTTATATCTTTATTGGCACTGAAAAAGAGCGCGTTTCACGCTTTTCTTGATAATCGGAATACCAAAACAACACGGATATACCTCAGAAAAATGTTCTTGCCACATCTTACATATGTCTAAACTTTGAAAGTCTCACACAATATATCATTTATTTTTATATGGTGATAATTTTGTGAGGGCCTAATTTTACGTATTCTCTAAAAAAAGTATTTCGCAGTTAGGATATATTCTAATGACCCATATATTCTACCACACTCTGTATTATTTAACTAGATAGATCGATTATAACTATTAGTCTTCAAGTTAAATTAAAGCACTTCATCAATTAATAAAGTTATTACTAAATTTTATTCTATTTTAACCCAAGTGTTACGGGGTAGGCAGAGGGCAGCGAGTGTCATATATGTATGTATGCATCTGAAATCTTACTGACTCGACGTGCTTCGTCACTTATAGCTTCTTTTCTCAATAGAAATAAGCAGAAAAGGCGGTCAGCAAACTCTAAACAAAACTCGCTACCTGGATTAATGAATACGTAATTATGCAAAGTGTATCCTTTTGTAGGAAAAATGCACGCGTGTCAACAAAAAAGATCAATTAAAATGTTAATATGTGTTTGATGCGCTGCATGAATATATTCCAAGGGGATTTTAATTTCGAAACTCAATTAACAGCAGAGCCAGTAATTAACTATAAACACAGTGCGTATGGTTCGTTCATTTTTCAATTAATTATTTAATCTAACTTTGTTTAAGGGTTGGTAAAAAATTGTAAACAATTAATATGGGAACTGACATTTATATATTGTCCTATATTGTTGTGACATCTACGGAAAGCATAGCTACGGACAATAGCCATGAAACTGCCTACAGTCCTTTTTGATACCCTATAGTGATGACATAGGACGGCCAGAGTCCTCTGCTTAATTCAATATTTCAAAGTCCAGTGTAATGAAAAATCAAAGAAGATTTTATATACCTACATGAATATATGTATGTATAATAAATAATGCATATTAATACGGCATTATTCTTAGTAGGTAATCAAATATTCTCGAAACGTCTGTGAGATATTGTTGAGTAACTGTACACTCTACTCATGGGATGAATGTTATAGCTTAAGCCAATATATATTATGTATATACATGATTATGGACGTTCGTCATGTTTGTACATAGTAGTACAGTGTATTATAGTAGAATTAAAAAACGAATACTTTTAAACACTAAAATTCAATTTTATAATTACTATTTAAACATAGGTGTGATAGAAATTAAATTGTAGTTGTAGGTAGTTAAATAATGATAAAAAAGGAGAAATAGTGCACTAGAGAAGCGTTTTTAACTTGTTTCGATTTTGAATTTAAATTGTATAACGTAATAAGGTTTAGAGAATTACCCCGATGACAGCAAAAATAGTGTTCATATATCGTCTTTACCATTATGCACAACTTCCAAACCACATATCCATTTTTAATCCAAAAGAACTTTATGTAACTTTTGAGTAACAATCAACACTGAAAAAAATAATAAACAACGCAAAAAACTTGTATAATATGCTAAATAGACTGAAAACTTCGTTGTCACACAAGAATAACAGAAAGCTGGTTGAGAATATTTTTATTTTTGAACAACGCTACAAATTACTGTATAACATGACGAATGAAGTTTTAATGCTTCGAGCAGTAAAGGCTTTGTAAATCCACGACGAAACGAGAGAGTAATTAAATAATTCACGAACAAAAACCACCCCGCGCATCGTTCTCTTAAATAAGTTAATACTTCAGCGCAACGCATACCTACATCAAAGGTAATTTTCATAACACCATTATTGTATCTGTCTTTCCAGTTTTAAGGTCGCTTCGGTTACTATTTACGAAGTTTATTGAAAAAATGTACACTAATTCTATTTATAAATATAGATAAAAATTTTAATATACTTACTTAATGAGTTTTACGTGAATATTTCAAATGTACTAAGAAAATAAATAGTCTTTTACCACGAATCACAAGCGATAGCACTGACTGCTAGATATTCCATTAACACTCACCTGTTAATTATATCAATATTACCCACCTTTTATACGACTTTTCAAATAACAAGATACAGATGGCGCCATAATCGTTATGTGTAAATCCACAACGCAAAAATAAACAAACCATGACATATTCTTGTGCATGCATTAAATGACAGGTATGTTATGTGTAGATTTTACAATAATTAGTTGGCTGTATATGTTAGGCATACAATATGTGCCGATGAATTACATATTAAAAATCCGTATTTAATATGGCAAATGTAATTGATCAAAATATAATATGTTAAACATTTTTAGCTATTATATTGATATATTAAATTAATAACACACGTTTGTATATATGTCTACAAATGACTGAGGGTGCAAGGCGCAAATATATTTCGAATATAGTTACATATGTATGTATGTGTGTATGGTAGTGTCAGTATCTGCATTCGACTGGTGTCTCCGACGAAGCAGCCATTGCGGGCTTGGGTCCAGGTGCGTTCTTGTTTGAAATCGACACTTGCGTGTTACTAACATTTCAATGAAAACAATAAAACTTGAGGATACAGTACAGAGACATTCGAAGCGGAAATCTGTCTGTACTTGAATACGCCTCGAATAATACCAATTCCGAATGATTTAGTTTATTAAGTCACACCAACATATTCTGTTTTGTTTTATAGATATTTAATTAGCCGAAGTTAATAGTAGAAAATTTTTCGAATATACCCATTACATTTATTAATAACTTAATAACTTTTAGGGTGTTGCAAATGTCCAGAGAGATCCATCACCGCGTATCATCATGCGGGCAATCGATCTGCTGAGTACTCTGAATGTTTAAAGAATAAAATTTAAATTCAAAACATTACAAATTTTAAAATATTGATAAAAATAATGTAGGTATTATTTCAATATTTTCAAAATTTAATACGCATTTTAAATTGTTTAAGCTTAAGCTTAAGCTACCCTCCGCTTCTGCTAACAGGAAATGAAAATCACAAATCATTCACACAGAATAGCTTTACAATCAAAATTTTCTGGCCAATAATATCGTCCCTTCGTAACCACAAAAATCTCCTTATAAAAATTTATCCTCCTTATAAAACTAGTACATTGGACTAATCTATACATCGTCACTTCAATCAGTGTTATGTCGCAACTTTAAAATTTTAAGGATGTACATACTCGTAAATACATATTATATACATATGAGTAACGAACATATATATGCACGTTTAAGTAACTAATATTCCCCCGTGACTTCGCTCGCTGTTTCAATGCTGATTCCAGAACTTCGAATGAAACAAATGTATATATTTTTCCTTCATAAATACAGCCTACTGAATGGTTTTATGATAAAATTAATTAACGGTATAATTAATTTAATACACCTAATCGGGTGCAAAATTAATATTTCCTGTAAAATCGATTTTAATTAATAAAATGTTCTAAAATAAAGTAGTATTATAAAATTAGCCTACGTTCCCTTAAAAATTAAAATTAATTAATTGCATAACATTTTGTAACACAAATATAAAGTTCAAATATTACGGGAAATCAATGCAATAACTACTACGTGTATATCATCATATAAACAATATTAGGGAACTAAATACACGTGTACGTATGTATGTGTACGTACCCAACGGAGCTGATAAATGACTTGCAATCTAATTGAATTATGTGACTTGGACACAGCCATCTCAATTCGTACCGTACCTAGGCATGAAACCATAGAACTGGTAAAGGGTAGAAATGAAACTTAGAAATGGCTGACAGATCTACATGTTCAAAATTTACGGTAATTTTGCTTTAAAGTCGATATACGAAATGGTATTTTTATCTGAAATCGATTCATACAACTGAATTGACTTCAATATCTATGGAACTTTCATTTCAATACTTTCATGAAACGATTGACATTCGATTACAAATCGATTCAGTATCGAATGAACGTTGGATTTATTTCACAAAAGATCGCACTTAGAATTATTATTATATCATTAAATCTTCACGTAAAATCTCTTATGGAGTAGGCAGAGAGCATCGAGTACCAATTATATATATCTCACATGTTTACATATCTTATGAGTCTCTTCCGCTTTCATTATGTTAAGATATGTAAAATTATTCACAAAGTACGTAATACCTTATTCAGTTACTATGTAGCTTCATTGTATTATCGCTTATGGTAATCCAGTGACCGAGATTCGATTAAAACCAATCATTGTCGCCGGCATACCGCCAGATGGATATTCGATGTTCGTAACGCATCAATACCGACGTGCGTTCTCACTACCACTTAGTAATTCCATTAAGAGCAATGTATCACTGGGCTACCGTTGGATGCAGACTAGCGTTGGATGCAGACTGTCATTGTGGTGTTCGTCTATAATGTGGGTTTATTGAAATCAGCTGAAGTATGAACGAAGTAGGTACTGAAACATGGGTGACGTAAGGAAAGTTGAAGTAGGTAAAATTGAAATAAGCACTAAGTATAGCAAATGATAATAATAACTTCCGACCCTTTTGTCATTCCACTGTCGAAATATGGGTCTCCTCTCATATTGAGAGGGTTGAGGCCATAGTCTGCCATGCTGGCCTTGTGCGAATTGGCGGACTGCGCACACCTTAGATTTTTTTTCTATAAATTCTAAAGTGTGCAAGTTTCCTCGCGATGTTTCCTTTCACCGTTAGCAAGTGATATTTAAACGTGAAACGCACTTTTTGTAAAGACTTGCGCGTTATAGATTTGAGCCCAGGACCCCGGAATGAGAGACTGAATGTTTAACCACTAGGCTATTACTGCTTTTTAAGCACTAACAATAAGTGCTAAGACATGTTTGTCGCTGTGTGTTGTTGGAAATTTAACGCAATATTACGCCTGTATTCCCCGAAGGGGTAAGCAGAGGAGTGTAGTACACTCCCCTACGTTTCCCCAATTACGTTTACGTCCCATGGAATAGGTGGTGAGCCTATTGCCATACACCGGGCCCGGATCCAGACTCGGAGTGATTACTATAAATTCTAAATTAGAAAAATCCAACAGTCCCCGACCCGGGATTTGAACCCAAGACTTCCCGATCGGCAGTCGCGTTTGCAACCACTCAACCAACGAGACAGGCAGATATTTTTTATAAACTACATTATACTCTGTAGTACATCCGCAACAGGCATGCCCAGCGTGGGGACTATGGGCGAAAACCTCTCAGTCCATTCCTATTTCCAGCAATGGACTTTAACAGGCTAATGATGATGACGATAAAACTACATATATTCATAATCAAAGCTGTGGAAGAACATCTAGTGAAAACTAAGTGATAAATTCATCAAAGTTCACTTTCGCAGAAGTACTCTTACAATAACCATAAAATTACTGTGGGGAAGTAAAGCAAACATTTCACTGGAAAGCAGACATGATAATAAAGTGGCACTTAACACCTTATAATGAGTTCATCATATAAATGAGCTTAATGTATAAAATTACTTTGTTCTCCTGCGTATTTACTTGCGAGGTACATGAAATGTCAATTAAATTTTATCTCAGTGTGTGTTAGTGGTGCTGAAGAGAATATTGAAAGGCACGGCACAAGCTCTTTGATGCTAAAGCGATGAAATGAGCGAATGTGGCAGACACCTCTTGAATTAAACTGTATCTCTTCATTCTTTAAAGTTATGACTCGGTGTGAAGGGCCTTTTATTATTTGTGTATATATGTAGTTATAGGTAATTGTAATTTATACATTAACATTAGTCCTTTCATCATTTATTTATTTCATCATATTTCATTGTGAATGCGTATATAACTTATTTTGCCTCGTACATTATTGCCTCGTTCGTCGAAAGGTGCTGCTTCTGCTCCAGTGGTGCTGGGTTTGATCTTCGGGTCGAGCAACGTATTATTGGTCTATGTATATCAATAGACACCCTCCATTCCACAGTGGAACGTATAGCATAACTGATAAAAAGTTAGGGTGTACTACATTACTCTGCCAAACACTTCGAGGAAATACGGGCATTAAGTTATGTTATGTTTACAAAAACGTATATTTAAATAAAAATAATGTAGGACCGAACGTTTTAAGCAGAAGAGCCGCTAAAGAATGAGGCGCTAAAGAGTAAGCCGCTGAAATGAGCGGATAATAAAACAATTTGTGACCGAAATCGCCTACCCTTGTATAAATAATGTGTCATCGCCACGCGCCTATTAAGGGTCTTAAAGACCTCTAAAAGTAAATGTAGGGTAACGTGCTGTTAGTCTTATTCAAAAAATCTTACCCTAGGGTCTTATATTCATAAGTAATATAAGAAGTTTTTAGTAGGACGTAACTTTATTATATTATATGTATACTGGCTCGTTGGTCCAGTGGTTGCCCCCGCGACTGCTGATCGAGAAGTCCTTACTTCGATTTCTTTATATAATTTCCAAAAATTGCAACGCACTTATCTATGTAAGTGGTTTGTTTAACCGACTAACGTTGCCTAGAGAAAAGGTTCAGAAGTTTTAGCTCTTGGCATAATTATTTGGCAATTTGTTTATTGTATATTCTTAAATGACCGATTGACATATTGTAATCATCTGTTTTTATACAACTATGGGTATGATCACTATATTCCGACAAATATCTATCGTTAATATACGCGAACTAGGTATACTAATAAGAAAAAAACGTAACATCACACCTGTAATCCCCGAAGGGTTAGGCAGAGGAGTGTAGCACACTCCCGCGTTTCACCAGTTACGTTTACATCCCATGGAATAGGTGGTGAGCCTATTGCTATACACCTGGCACAGATCCAGACTTCGAGTCACTACTAGAAATTCTAAATTAGAAAACTCCAATAGCACCCGACCCGGGATTAGAATCCAGGACCTCCCGATCGGCAGTCGCGCTTGCAACCACTCGACCAACGAGCCAGTCAGGTATACTAATGTAGAAATAAAATCATCCTTAGACAAAAAAGAATCGGCTTTCAACTAGATTGAATTGTAAGTGAAATGCAAACAATAATCCATTAGGCTGAGTGAGTTATCGCTATCAGAGAATTATTTTTAGCAGCAAGTTTTTACCGGCCATCAATTATTTTTATACCACGATCGTATCTTACAAAGGCTTCGCTTTAAAAAAAATTGAGTTCAGAAATGTAACAATAATTTTTGTAACATAACACCATCCATTAAATGTAATGTTATTTTTCATTAATTGTCTAGTTTTTGGAATTGTTAATAGGTTGTGTTAAATTAATAAATTTTGGTTAAAACCAGCCTGTCCGTAACACCGAATAAGTTGTGATATGGTCGCAAACATTATGAGTATCAATATATTTTGTTAAAAACGTTAATAAAATTGATATTCTAATGTTACAATAACTCTCTAAGCTTTATTTTTCTATGTATGTTTTTCTTATTTCGAACATTATTAAAAAGATATTTTTCTTTGCTCTATATTTCTCAGTTTTTACACCTGAGTCTATTGGCCGGGATGAACATAAGAGGTAACATAGTGATTGATAGGTTTTCTTATTCAGTAATACATCCACCCGACAGCTGTAATAAAGAAATCCACTAAAATATGAATGATTTCTCTTTTATATCAGTACAGCGCAGACGCTTTACGAAGCATCTTCCAAATGACACAAGACTTTAGTCATTACTAAATAAGGTTTTAACTGGTAAGACGTGCGACTGTACTACACATCTCTGTGAAGTTACGTTACGTTTTTATTAAATAAGCACAATACATAAATACAAAGTTATTCTTTGTTTCATGCAAAACAAATATTTCGCATTAGAGGTCTGTCGTAGAGAGTACAAACACATGCAGAGTTCCGGATGATTTATTCACGCCGATATAGGTATCATAACGTGGATCGAGATGCAGGTGCGTGCTGTCTCAGCTCCGACAGATGGGCGAGAAGGGACTGCCCGTGCAAAATATAAGTAAACAATTTCTGACTCGCTGAGCGGAATACACAAGCGTATACAGATACATTCGAAGAAAGATGGGGCAATACTTGAAATTTTATACTTCAAACAAATATGTATCAATATTTATATACAACTGCCTCGCAAAATTTTTTCTAGTCTCAATTTTTAACAGTAGCTCAGAGTCTGGATTTGTGCACAGTATATAATAATAGGCTCACCCCCTATTTCATAGTGGGACGTTAACGTAACTGACGAAACTTTGGATTGTATTACATTCTTCTGCCTACCTGTTCTGGGGTATCGGCGTGACGTTACGATATTACGTTTTACGTCAATATTTTGTATAACTTCATTTTAAGATTTTCTCATGATGTTTTTGTTCACTGTTAAATAATCTGCGCACCTTAGAGTTCTTCGTAATGTTGTCTAAGGCGTTTGGAATCTGACAATCCGCACTTGGCCAGTGTGACGGACTGGCATTACCCCTTCTCATGCACAGGCGAACGATAAAAGGATTGATGATAATGATGACGGTCATAAATATCCTTATGACAACAAAATTGTGTTATGAATATATGATATTTTCTTTAAATATTTAATGAAAGACGTCACGGAAATGCCGTGTGAATACATCTTTCTATAAGTACCTATATCAATGTGCATACATGTATCTATCATATCTCTCTAGAGACGGAACGAATGAATCAGAACGAACGAATGATTGCAACTTTATGGATCACTTCAAAACCAGAAAATACGCTAACCACTTACTTCTTTGTCTCATTTAAAGCTTTCGTGAGATCACATATTTCAGTCAACCTACAACAATAACCGCATGGATATTAATACAGCTACACGGGTTATCATCTTCAAGTAATGAAAATGAATCCGACTGTATATAAACTACAGATAAAAAATTTTACAGTTCATTTCTCAAATAATTGATGTAAAATGAAATGAACGAGGCGTTTCGTTTGTAACTTTACATTTCATAGTTATTAATTATACTGTTTAAAAGTTATAACCGCTTTCCGCCAACAGAGAGAAAAACGTTTTAATATTTCACTATCATTATTGCGCTTCAATTAAAGAACGTCTGCATAATGTTATAAGCCCCTTGATAACCATTTGACGTTTTTTAATAAACGTTTTTTCAAAAACTTACATATACCCTTGACGTTAATAACCACTATTTCTTTGTTAGTAGGTATATGTATATTGATATACAGTGTTTTATGTATGCTGAGGATTATTTAATTTTTGTAATGATTCAATCAATATAATATATAAAAATATTATGTATAAAAAATAATATAAAGTAAAAAGAAAAATTCCATTGATATTCGAGTCTTAATTCCAACATTACTCTAATTTCTAATTCTAACATGGCTTTATTCGAATTTTATTGATGAAACACTCATTTAAATAGAAAACAAAAGCAACAGATTTCAGTAAAGTTCTAAATTAGCATAATAAAATATATATGTGTACTGCGATGTGTGTATCTACGTACAGCATTAAATAAACGAAACGAACCGTGGCATAAATAATTGTGTATTACTTGGCAGTCCTGGTAAAATTAAATTAAAACGATCCTGAATGGCTTACAAAATAAATAAATCCCAATCAGCGCTCTCAGTTTTTCCAAGTTAAATTATAATAGCACTTTCCTTCCACACGATCTGCTAAAAAAAATATACATATGCTAAATGCATATGTTTTTTTTATTTATTTTGCAATAAATGTAACATAACGCCCATGATCCCCGATTGAGTAGGCAGAACAGTGTAAGTGAAAGATACCCATGTTTCATTCGTTACGTTTACGCAATACCATGGAATAGGTTCTATTGGTTGCCCCATCAGACTCCGACCCATTAGTAAGAAAAAAAACCAAGTTCGGACAAGCGTACAGTTCTCTTCTAGATAATATGTTTTGATCCACTTTTAGGAAAATAAAATTATTCATTGTTGTGTAACAAAAAAAAACATAGCATAATCTTAAAACGTTACCAATGTTAATGCCAATTAGCTTTATAAGAACATTGAAGTGATTAATCAATACGTCTGACGCAGAGAGATGATTAATCGTGCGATGCTTATAATACCTATTGCCTACAAATAGCAATTTCCCCAAAGTTATAATGTACCGAAATTGTGGAGCTGCTGATGTTTGGCAGAAACACCTGAGCGCTGAAATGTAACGATCATTAAGTGTTCGAGCGTGCACATTATTTTGCCGTGTTTATTTTCAGAGACTCCCAATTTATCAGTCTTCACGCGTATTTGCTTGCCTTTGCAAAGATCTGATATTTTATGTGAAGAGCTGAAGATCGAGCACAGTGGCGTGCTATTGGAGAGACCTCCGTCCAGCAGTGGACGAGAGTAGACTGTTGATGATGATAATGATGATGATATTTTATTTACGTGCAACATGTCTTATATATCTTAAAATAAGAAGACTTTTCGACTTCCACTATGATGGGCTAACCTGATGATAAATGGTCTATAGTTGCTTTCCAACGACAAATCTTGTAGCGGCGCGCTACTTACAGAAATATGAGCGCGCGCCTCACATGGAGAAATGCTGAACACGCATAGCACCACGAGCACCGAATATAGTAAAC
>DWME01005231.1:0-15192 GCA_018244795.1 Parelbella ahira ahira | reverse complement strand
CATCCGCTCCCCGATGCCACCACCCCGCTGAACCACATGTGCGAACAGTGCGGGAAGCGGTTTAAAGCGGCTTGGATGGTATATAATAGTGTTTTTAAGGGTGTGAATAGTCCTTTTATTTACTGCTGAATACGATTCTTGTTTCAGCAAAACAAGGGCGTACTCTTCTAGACTACCTAAGTGCAAGTTGGCACATTTGGCGTTTAAGCTATCAAGATTTTTAATTAGTAAATTAGATTTAATCCTCGACCCAACTGTGACCAATCTTAGAATTTATTATAAGTTCAAGTGTAATCTTAGCTCTTACAAATAGTTGGCTAATTTAGGTCTACCTTGATTGTTTTCCATTATACGCCATAGAATAACTGACCTACTATATCTTGCTGCCTATTGTTATATGTTTGCCATGATCTAGTCGAGATCCGTCACAGTGTCATGAAGCGTTCCAGCGTCTCGATACGCCTGAACGTGTGAGTGATGGTGATGAACTATTTAAGTGTTCTCGTGTTGACTGTTTTATTTCTTCGCGATTATAATACTGGCAGCGCTTCTGGTTAGCATAATCTGTCTTTGTGGAAACAAAGTGGTGCTTGTGTGATCCAGAAAGTGTATACATGTGTGTACATACATACATACATGTACACAAAG
The DNA here is from genome assembly GCA_018244795.1 of Parelbella ahira ahira. Taxonomy (NCBI): domain Eukaryota; kingdom Metazoa; phylum Arthropoda; class Insecta; order Lepidoptera; family Hesperiidae; genus Parelbella; species Parelbella ahira. The sequence continues at coordinate 14,544 of DWME01005231.1, read as the reverse complement.
CAATACACGTGTGGTGGTGTGCGCAGCTGAAGACGCACGTGGAGCGCGACCACGAGCGGCGCGCGCCGCACGCGTGCGCGCAGCCCGCCTGCCGTCGCCGCTTCTACAAGAAGAGCGACCTCGTCGCGCACACGCGGTCAGCTCACTCCCAGTTATACTTTCATTTGTATCCTTCATGCCTTCATTTGTATCATTCTTACTTTGATTTGTATCATTTGTAGTGTTATTTGTCGGTAATACTTTCAAACTATCGTCACTTGAAATTAAATTTAATGTCTTTGGCTGGTATCCACATTAAGGATCACCAAGACGTGATGCTGGAAGCTCATTCTCGTATCCTCTGCAATAATTAAATTCTTGTGATAATATTCCATCGGCATTTGAGGGTCGAACACGTCTAGTACCGCCTTATTTGATCGCGTGTTATCTAAGACCGTGCCACTACTGCCCGAATTTTATTACAAATTGTTAATTGTTTTATACTGGTGCAGGTACCACACGGGCGAGCGGCCGTACTCGTGTGAAAATTGTCCCAAAAAGTTCCAGTACAGTTCGCATTTGAAAAGACACATGCGGTCGGCCGTCTGTTGCAAGTAAGTGGAAACTATCTACCGACTGTGTTGAATGCTATGTACAATCGCACCATGTTTTACACTAATACTATACTAATGAGATACTGACTACTGGTACTAATGAGACACTGAATGCTAGGACTTGAACCATTAATAAATGTTAACAAAGCTAAACTCTTGGGTCGCCTGTGACCCTACCTAAATGCAAAAACATTTTTCTAGAAATTGAGTTCCTTTCATCCCTGTGGGCTGAATGTCACAGTAATAAAAAAACAACTACATATGTGCGTCTTGTCTTGTACACGAAATATTTGCAAGTTCACTGTTAAATGTCCACATTATAATAAAATAAATGTTCTCGGAAAATTCAAAATATGATTTCAATGTATGAATAGATTGTGTACAATGAATTTTAATGAAATAAATACGTTCAAATCTATTTACAGTACAAGTACTGCATATAATGGTATATCATGATTTTGTTGCAGGCAAAAAGCCACGACTTGAAATTCGTGACAGTGATAAGAGAGATTAACGACGTGTTGACGATTCCGGTATTTTTTATATTTACAGTATTGACAATTGTGATATTATTTATTGAATTTTGTTCTGTACCGCTACTTGAATAAACATTTTGTTTATAAATATCATGTAAGCTTTTATTTATCCTAAGATACTAGAACTTTAAACATCGTTTTTTAACGAAATACATATCAAGTTACAACCATGTGTCTGTATTTGCGAGCTATAGGATCAATTTGGTAGATATTTTATAACAAATGAATCTTTTTAAAATCCCATTTATTTCATCAAAAACTTCTTTTACAATAACTCTACATCATCTTATTATTAAATTATTCATGTACATTGATTAAAACATTAGTCATTGCATTATTACATCTGTCACAAATTAAGGATATTATTATAGCACATTAAATAGCGTTTAAATCACATAACAAACTTATGAATCTAAGACTGGTTCATAAATAAATAACAAACGGTGTTAATCAATAAAACATACAATGATACAGACTGTCACTTCGAATTTATGAGGACACAAAACGAAAAAAAAATCCTAAAAATTAAAAATATTTTTGTGTAAAAAATAAATCATTATTGAAACAACACGTATTTACTGTAATATGAGAAATAGGTGGTGGGTGGTCTCAATAATCCATGTATGCTGCCATTGTTTGTGAAGCATTACGCTATGTCTTCCATCTCCATCAGCTGCATGTTTTTCATAAACATTTGTAGACCGTTGTCGTCCTGTATTAAGCCCTCGTACGTATGAGGATTTTTCTTTTCAAGCTGTGAAAGTAATTACTTTGATTAGTAAAATGATAATTTGCAATGCCTATTTATATCGCAGATTCTTGTAAGTGGCCCCGACTATATTTCTATTTTTATGATAAAAAATACCACATAATTTTTTTTTAAGGTGAAGGATAAGAAAGTAATCAACCTTAATAATATAAAATAATTAATAGGTAGCTATTTATAAGTAGGTATTTTCTGACTTGAATTTTCAAACTTGTTATATTTTCTAGTATTGACTCGGATTGGTCCGTGCCCGGTGTACGGCAATAGACTCACCGACTATTCCATGGGACGTAAAACGTAACCGGTTAAGCGGGGTAGTGTACTGCACTTCTCCATTTAGTCCATTTTGGACATCAGGCGTGATGTGTAATTTCAAGAGACAGTTCGATGTTGATGAATAGCGGGGCGGAGGTAAGTAAGTAAAGGCGAGAGTGCGAGCGTGCCTGCGCGCGCAGCCAGGCGGGCAGCGCGCGCACGTGGCGCGGCTGCGCGTAGCGCGCGTCCAGCAGCAGCGCGCCGCCCCAGTCGCCGCCGTGCCGCACGCAGCGGCCCAGCGCCTGCGCCACCGCGCTGCCACCGCACACATTAAACACACTACTTATATACCCTTCCATTATGTTTCCGACGCACTAATGGTTTTCATTAGCCTTATGCGATATATTGAGATTGGTATGGTTACGCGAAATAGTCAATTCTCGCCTGTCAATTGAAAATTACGTTTTTAATTAAAATTACACGCAAACAACTTCGGAACTATCATTATCTGTACGCTCGCGCTGCGCACTACTGTAGGTACCTTGTACCTAAATTTTTTTTTAATGGAAGGAGTGTGGTACGCAAAATTACGAACATTTCAAATCGATTGACAGGGAAAGCACCACATCAGTGACTATGGTCGTAGATAAATAGACCTATATTAGAGATTCGGTCCAAGTGGCCACGGGTGGGAGTGGGGAGTGGGCAGTGTGGGGCGCGGTGTGCGCTGTGCGGTTACCGGTGCGCCTGCGCGCTGTACCAGTCGGCGGCGCGCTGCAGGCCGCGCGCGGCGTGCCGCTCGTTGTAGCGCTGCTTCTCGCGCACGCTCGCCTCCTCCACGTTGGGGAACGGGATGCCCACCTGCCGCACAACCACCGGCTCTTACATGCTACTTTATAGCACGAACGCATACCATTTATCTATTATACGGATCCATATTTCTGCTTTACGATTAAATGGTGACGATATCGAATCCGATGCAGTACTGCTGATTAGTGAATCGTAATGTTCTCTAACCGATGTCACATTGAGCCGGTCCTATTGAGTCTTATCCTGAGCCTTAACTGCATTGAAAACTTAATACCGGTGGATTTGTGAAACTATTTTACAATGTGCCTGACGAACTTAAAACAAATCACATACGGCGATGACGAGTCTGGCCTGCTGGTCGCGGAAGTCCATGCCCTCGGCCGCCTTGCCGCGGAACACGGCCATCAGCAGCGCACCCTTCTCCGTCATAACTTTCTCGTAATATTCCTGGAAACAATCGTATAATTGTTTATAATTTATTAAATATCTATACAAGCTTAAGATAATATGTATAGGTATATGGACATAATTTTGTTGATTAATTTCTTAGAACTATAAGCAAAAATAAACATTTCGTTCATTAGATAATTTAATAGTTTATATTCGATACTGACATGTATTCAGATATCTTTACCTCCATTACGTCGTTGTGATCCGATACATTCTGGCTCTCCAAGAACACGTGTTTCGTCTCAGTCAACATTTTCCACAGACCCGTTTCTTGCCATCTAGAAGAAGGATACTCATTATTACTGTTTCAAGGACGAACGTGTTGCAGTTTAGTCGGTGGTAAGGAATTCTATTTATTCTGTTGCCTCCATGTAACGTTATAGAAAACATGAACGACTGGTAGATCATCGCGATAATCCTTTTAAAACGGGGTAAGATGGCGTCTGAAACGTATACGAGTTCCACTTTCAATAACGGCAGAGGACAGAACCTGGTGTGCAGGTGGTGCAGCAGGCGGTAGGAGGGCACGAAGCAGAGAACGCCGTGCGGCGTGAGGCGTGCGGCGCGCAGCACGGCGGCGCCCAGCGCGTCGCGCACGGCCGCCTGCTGCGCGCCGCGCCACGTCAGCGTCAGCTGCGTGCCGCCCGGCCCCGCGCACACCGCGCCGATCCACACCTGCACGCGCCGCTCGCTCTTTAACTCGCACGTATTCGCAGAATGTTACTCGTGGACGCCCTACGGGTCGCACGATTTCAAAATACAATACAGTCGGTATTAGGAGAATTATGTTGGAGCCGCTAAAATGTTGGTGTGATCGCGTAGCATGCAGTGGCGTGCGTGTAGCGGCGTGCACGGACCCGGTGCGGCGGCACGACGTGCGGCGGGCTGACGGCGTGCGGGAAGCGCGCGGCCAGCTCGGCGGCGAGCGCGGCGCGCGGCGCCAGCGTGCCGGACGCCAGCAGCACGCAGCGCGCGCCGCGCAGCCCCTCGAACACCACGCCCGGGTTCATGCACAGCACGTGCAGCTCGTACCCCGCCGCCGCCTGCGCACACCACCCGCTATTTGAGATTCAACTGATAACATTCATTAATAAAGATGAAATTCCCAATTCTCACTTCACTAATGATTATGTTTTTTATAGGGATTATGGAAACAATAACGTATTAATTTTTTGGTGAAAAAAATTGTCATCTTCTGGAATGAAACCTCGACAAAGCTGATCTACTTCCGATTTAACACCAGTTACCATTGCTACTTCAACTTTGAACCGCAGCACCCGGTCAGAGCGAACTCTGCACTTACCAACGAACAGCATTTTGTTATTATTTATATTTGTGTACATTTATGTTAAGATGAAAGTTAAAAATTTACCTTTTTGTTTCTTGCCGCCTTCAGCACTAGTACGGGCACGAAATCGTCCATGGTCTGTCCAGAATTTCTATACAGGTAACCTGCGCAATAAATAATATTTATGGTTGGATATTTTTTTATTATTGTTTCTTTTATTAATGACGCCTACAGCGAACAGTTAAATGAGCCACTTGATGGTAAATGGTCAACGCCGCCAAGTCGCTGAACAATGGCAACATCCGAAGAGTTACCAATGCATTTACCGGCTTTGAAGAAAAGCTCACTTTGCATCGATCTTGAAGTACTCTATTCAGTAGCAAAACTCTCCATACCTAGAACTGTCTCGATGCTCTCGACCAGAGTGCAAGTGGCCTGCGAGATGCCGATCAGAGTGCGCGGGTCGCTGTTGAACTGCCAACAAAACTTTTGCACGGCGAGGCTGTATGCTGCCACAACAAAAAAGAAAAACTAATTACTTATCTATTTTTCTAATCGATTCTTAATCGATTAAATTATCGATTGAATAATAGATATTGAACATTTCTTGTTTTTTCCTTTTTTAATACACTCCACAATCTCCTTTTGTTTAATCTTTTCATCTTCTACTCTTTTTCTTTAGTATGTATGTGTGTATGTATGTATTCTGTAGAGAATTTTTCATAATAACGGACAGTATGCATACACCTTGTAAGAGGGTAAGAGGAGTGCTACCGACCTAAGCCATAACGTAAGACAGAATAGATAACAAAATTCTGTAACAACAAAATTGATCCTTTACATATCCACTCGGCCAACCGACGACCCTGGTACCCTTAAGCAAGTGGACCACAGTTGTGATCGCGATCGTCACTTTGTGGACATATTTAATGAAAACCGACCTGAGTAATTTTCTCGACCAATGGCGTGGTTGTCGAGAGTGCCGGCGAACACCTTCACGTCCTGCCACGTGAACTCCGCCTTCCCGTTCATCATCGGCTGTTTCTCCACTAGAGGTCTCTGGTTCGTGAACCTGGGGATATTGGTTCATACTTATCTTTACGCCAGGTCCCTTATGGGATAGGGAGAGAGCATCGACAGCCAAATATCGCTAATTTTATAGACCTGCCGTGCTTCTACGTTCATCATTCTCATTCATCAGACAGTATCCGGACATTGGTCCACTTTACTTATATTATGTGTTTTGTGAACGAGTATACTTAGACTTTACCAATATCATCCGATTTTTTCTTAACAATTTTGTACTATTTAAATTTTTTCATTAAATTATTTCAGCTAACAATAATAAAATTATCAACAAAATATATTTTAAGTTCAAGTATTTTTGTTACTTCTGGGTTCCAGTTAAGGGAATTAGACATTTAATTTATTATTACGTAGTTATTTGAGTAGTCTAACGAAAAGAGAGGTAAAAATAAAAATTTTCTCATTACACGCTTCATTACAAAATTTGCCTCCTTCAACTCCTTCCATTCCGCTTTATTTGTGCTCAGTACATCTCTTTTCTACGCATCTCTTTCACCTCTTTTCATCTCTACTGTCTGACTTCTGTCTTACCACCGCATTTGCGGTGATCATAATAACGGAACTCACCAATATTCCCATTTGCCGAGCGCACTCTTCAGTACGTCGATATCTGACGCGGCCTCTTTGTTAGCGTATCGATACATTGAAGCTGTTTCGAGCTCCTACAAATATTAAACGCATTTTTCAAAAAATCCATTTATTCGGCTAACAAACAAAGTGAGACGCAATGGAATTACTAACGGTGAATGAAACAAAAATTGTACCCTTTCCGAGCAAAAAATTTCGAAAAATGTATGTACTTTTACGCCAAAATTCATTGAAATTATAATCGAATTGCATACTGGTGACGATGCACGTGACGATGCTATGCTGAAGGTTTTTATATTATATGATAGACTACCGTTTGGTAGCGATCTCGCCTGAGGTAAGGCGCAGGTGCGTTCTAGGGGGGAGCACGCATGTCTAAGAAGAGCCTATTCACCCTTCTTGTGAAGAGTTTTAGGTAATATGGAAACTTTCATGTTTGTACATACATGATTGTGCACAATACCTTCAGTGCCGATCTGATCTGCTCCACGTTGATCACGAAGCTCGCAGCGTCGCGGCACACATCCTCGATGTTGTGCGCTTCGTCTATTATCAGAATGTTGCCGTTCAGGTTGATTTTCATCTGGATTTGAGGGCGACGTCAACATAAGTCACATTCTGATCCAAACCACATATGCGAATTATTGTGTGACATTTTCAGATGTGTTTATAAACTTTAAAGATTATGCTGAAAGTTCTGTCATATTACTTCTGACAAATATTTGAGACAATCGTACAATCTAAGATGCAATGTATATCCTGGGAAATTAAACAATGTAGGAACAGATTACTATCACAGCTGCGCAAAGGAATAAGTGATGTGATTTGTGCTAGTATGCGGGTCAGAGAGACAGACGACAGTGACTTACGGTCTTCCTGATAGCAGGCTCGATTATGTAATTGTAAGGACAGAACACTATCTCTGCTTTGGTCGCCATGGCCCTCGCGGCGTAATACGGGCAGGCGCCGAGCGCTTCCCCCGACCTCACCAGCTGCTCCAAGTTAAAAGCTGGCGGTAACGAGTTGTGATCTAAAGCGGCCCGATTCTCATAGTATCTGCAGCCAGAGATAGCTTTTTGATCGACATTTGATTGGTATTTCTGAAAGAATAACGTTTTTATCATTACGGCTTCAAAATATCATTAAAATCAGCGCGGATATTGAACTATTTATAAGATCTTATGTATTTGAAATCTTCCTATTTGGACAGATTAGTGAAAAAAGCTCTCTCACAATCAAAGAAATTATCCATTTTACAAACTTATGTATGTTTGGTACCTTTAATGACTCTCTCGATATTCTTGAGTTTTAGCGTTCTTGTAGTTTGAATGGAATACGATAAATGTTATTACAGTGTTCGTGTGAAAAAGGTAATCGAAGGAGATGGGTGGAAAATGATGATAATGATTACGATACTAATTGTGACGTCACACGTACCTTGACGCATGCCCTGCACATGTCGTCCTTCGTAGACCACTGCTGCTTGTCCAGCCCTCGAACGCAGCTGTACTCCCTACTCGAAATCACACTCATCTTGATCTCCCCGCAATAGTGTGTCCTTTTAAATTCCTTAATGACTTGCTCCAGCTGCTTGTGTGTGCGTGTGCCGTAGAATATGACAGGAACGCTTTAAACAACATGTAAAAATGCAACTTGGCAGCATTTCCCTAATGCCCAAGGTCTCGTTCTCTCAAGAAACAGACAAATACAAAATAAAATCATGTTTCTGCTCACCGTTTGCTCTGAGAGGTGTCCGCTTGACTGTTTTTCTTCTCGGGGGTGGAGGATGTATTGGGGGCGCACGAATCAATGTCGAGCGTCCGATCAGTCGCAGTCCGACCCAAGTTGACTTTCTTGTGAATCGTCACAAGTCCCGACTCTTGAGAATCTATAAAAACAATTCTTCCTTGTGTGCTTGTTGAATCATATTTTACAGGTACATATAACTTCTAAAGTAAGAAGTAATATGTATGTACTTGTGAAATATGATTTCCAGATAATAACTGTATATATCTATTTATCGTGTTTACTTGTTGATGTATGATAAAAAACTCTATTTCTTATAACATATGCTTCAATAAGATTAGCCATGCAACAGAAATACTCATGAAATTCCCATTAGTCGCAAGACTAGTTTGTGTCCGATGTATTGCAATCGGCTCCCTACTCCATGTAAAGTTTAATCTAATTGGTAAAACGGGGACTAGCACACTTCTCTACATACTCCCTCGGCGAAAATTAGGTGTGATTTTATCATAGTAACTACTTATGCATTCGAATATTAAAAATGTATTGTGGTCAACTATTGCAATATATTAGATTGGAGAGTACTTGGAGTCACGTTGTAGGATAGTATGTGATCTATATTACATATATCACCATCGTCTTCATCAGCCTGTTTCAAGCCATCGCTGGACATAGGCCATCTCCGAACTCCTTTAATCGAGCAACACTCAAACATATTTTCCTTGTTCTTCGTTAGTTAGCAATCATTCCTTAAATGTTGTCTTTGGATGAACGGCACTTGGGTGGACAGAGCTTAATGCACATACATATTTACTTCTTACATCAAGTCTTTTTTGCTTTATTATACAATAACATTACATTAACGGGCATAATCTCGTATACATCCGCGAAGATCTATTGAATCAGTCGTTGTCCCTGAGTTGCCGCGGGGCTACGAGGCGGTATGTTGGAAATGTTAGCCCGACATTGCTGTGACGTCCGGGAGACGGTAACCGTATATTGTGTACATTCCTGCTTCAGTAGGCCTACGTCTAATATCACCCTCGCTATATATTTTATGACTTAACTCGTAAGTAGGTATATGAAAATCTACCTAAGTTTTGCCAAATCTTAAACTTAGTGTATGTAATGATTAAAAATAATGTCTAGTCTTATTACATTTTACAAACTAATATATTCATATTGATCTTTTTTATATTTTTTTAATGCTCAAATAAAGACCTGAGCAAGGGTGGTGGTGATGTGATGTGGTACCATGTGGTGGGCGGTGGGGCGGTATAGTAAAAGTCATAGTCATAGTCAGAGTCATTTTCGGATGACCGCAACTAACTCACCTAGTCATGAAAAAACTTAAAGATAGAGGGATAGACGAAACAGTTGTTGGAACTTTAAGGCTTCTCATCCTTAACTAGAGCAAATAATGTAAGGAAGAATAATATTTTCCTTAGGATTATTCAGCCAGCATCAATCCTACCGTAATTACGCCCCAACCTGACAAAATCACAAACAATCTCAGTGTTTTGGATAATCTATCTAACTCAAGTTTCATCAAGGTACCATGCAAAGATGACACAGATATGTCGGAGTTCACTAAACCTTTAAGGCTAGCCGTATCATAAAAATGGTCCTAAAAGTTGTACAACATACAGGTGTCAATATCTCCAATATCTACTAAATCTACAAGGTATTTGAACAAAGTCTCTGGAAGACTCAAAAGAGTACTCAAAAAACGATCTCTATACAAACAACACTACTGGAAGTACGAGAGTGCCTCCGGAGCTCCATTAGGTACTGTAACACACGTACCTAATCATCGTAACTATGTACTATATACTGGTAAATAGAGCTGTCTGTCACATTGTAGCGGAAACAGAAATGTATTTAGCATTCGCTGAACAGAATATTCTGAATGCGGGCCGGAGGTGACGTCGCTAGTGTCCCCACATTATTTGTTTAATAGGGATACATTGTTATACCGGTTTTAAAATATAATTACAGTTTGTACTGAATATGATTTAAAACGAAACTTGATTGAAAGAGACTGAGTCCAGTTTACAATAAAAACAGAAATATTTTTGTGATTCAAAATCAAAATATTTGGCTCAGGTAACACAATTATTATTATTTGAAGCAGGTTAACGAAATATGTGTGTTCCAAAAAGACATTCTACATATTAATATTTTATTATTAGGGTTCAGTTTTATACACAAACGCGCATATTGAAGTGTGACCATGGAAAATTCCTTAAAACAATGAAAAATTTTAATAGCCATTTAAATAGCATAGTGGAATGATATGTTGCATACGTAATAAGGTAAACTAATAATTATATTATGTCATAACTAAGCAGCGCTACAATATTATCAATAGCAGTATGCTATTATCAATCAAAATACAATCAGTTACTGTAAACATTTCTTTGACAGCTTTATTGGTCTAGTGGTTGCAAGCTCGTCAGTCGATAAAGAGGTTCGATTCCCGGTAAAAGTAATATTGGATTTTTCGAACTTAAACATAGTAGCGGCGAGACTGAATTTTTAGCCGGTGTATGACAATATGCTTACCCCGCGTTCCATTCGAAGATACATCTGCTAAAAAGTGGGGTGTACTATATAACTCTCCCTTTCCTTTCGAGGAAATACATGCTTATTATCATGCTAGCTCTCTTTAAGCGGTAGAAGACTTCCTGAAAAATTAAGTATACATGGCCACAATAGCTGCGGGCCGCGCTCAGCGCCGTCATCACGTAATCCCGCTAATGGCGTCATTGTCATCGCCCTGTGCTGTTCCGAATCAGTGAGTCGCTGCCACTCTTTTGATTCCCAGCAGTTATGCCTTAATGCATTCTGGCTTCGGAGACACTATTATGTACCATTTGTGTTTCTGTTCGTTCGCCCTTATTTTAATGTACAACCCTCCTTATGTATTAGACCGGAGTACATGAGGTATTAAAGAGTAATATTAACTAAGCGATAAGAGGTTTATTGTGTTATATTGAAGCTAGAAGAACCACGGCAGATCTGCAAGGATAGAGATATTTGACACTCGCTGCTCTCTTGACTACCCTATAAGGGACGTGACGAGAAGATATATCTAATAATAATTATAACTCTTGCAACAAATATCTAATGGACGATTTGGACGCGGTGTACCGCAATAGGCTCACCTATTCCATGAGACGTAAACGTAAATGGTGAAACGTGGGAGCGTACTACACTCTTCTGCTTACCCTTTCGGGGATTACAGGCGTGATATTACTTTTACAGACGTAGACACCAGCGAAACATTTAGTAGCAATATTATACTAAAGTCTATACATACACACATAAACATTATGGAGTAATATACTAATATTATAATAATAGTATTATGATGCTACAGATGCAGGTGAATTAATGGCTAATCTTTATTGGATTCCGTGGCAGTCAATCACATTATCTACTTCACTAATAAATTTTACCCAAAAATATTAGACCACAAACAGTTATTTAGATTCCAATTAGTAAAACGGTACCGGTAACGGAAACATAGACACACACAATGACATATAAATATATTATATAGACTATAACAAACAGAACCCAAGCAAAAGACAAAGACATAAAACATTCTGCTACATGTCCAAATTACATTACGATAATAACAGCATATATAACAAATAAGCATTTCTTATAAATGGACATCATACGTATAAAATATTGATTGTTCTTTACATAACATTGAAAGCATCCATTCTTGTCCGTCGGGATGAAATCTAGATGGATGACGCACCATCTCCTTACCTGGAGGACTGTCCCATTCGTTCCATTTACGCTTCATAGTAGCGTCACCGCTCGCGCAGGAGTTTGCCGCCGGCTCGTATATACTTCTCTCGCCTGATGAACCATAATAAATATGGCATTACACTAATTTATATCCATACAATTACATACATATATTCGTAAAATGTTTCTTTGCTTGGTGGTTAATGAAATTTAATGTTGAGCCTGGATTCATTGGTTCCAATCCCGTCCAAGTTCAATATTTGTGCAATGTACACAAGTATTTGCACTGTGTTTGGATTTTAAAAATGTCTGTTATATACATATACCTACATAATATGTATTTACCTACATATGTATTTATCTATGTATAGTATATCAGTCGTCTGGTCAGTAAGCACAGGCTATGCCTATATTGGGATCAAGAGATTAAAAGAATGTCTATGCAAGAAAAAAACAATTATATCATCATTAGATATATATTTATTATTTATTTGAATTGCTTTAATTACTATGATTTGTGTCTAAGTATTATTTTTATCCGTGTTGATTTAAGAAGGATTCAACCTAATAGGTATGTATATATTAATATTATTTCCTTCACCTTTGTCAGTAGTGATAGTTGTTTAATCTTCGAAAACGTGAGGAGATTTGTATCCAACAGTGGTACGACAAAATGGTTGACGAGGGCTTTGATAATGATTATACATTAACTATAAACTTATGTCGTAAATATTTTTAGAATCAAGCATTCGATTTTTACTTATATCCATTCATAATTTAATTATTACTAGAAAGTAAACCAAATAGTAATGTACCCAACAGCCTGCACCCTTGATGAACGATTCAGAAAATCCACGGTTGTATATTTCACAGAAAAACAAATCATAAATTGTACGTATGGGGTAAAAAAATGAAGGACTCCGGTTGTCACTCACATTTCTGTTTTATAATCAAAGGTTCAAATTATATTTAATATACAAGTTGAGTTTCGTTAGTAACTCGGTTTAGCTTTTCATACTAATTAGGTTTAATTACTTTAGTACTCAGATTCGGGTCTTGATAGAACTTATAGAAAGTCTCAGGAAATAACATCCTACGTCTGCACAATTGAATTCTATGCAGCGATAGCCTATTCGATTCGTATTAGTGCAATAAACATATAGAAACATATTTCAGCAGTTATTTTCACGGTGTGGGTACTATCTTTCGATAAGCATTTTATCTAACTAAATAAGAATAGATAAGTTAGAACAGCTCGCCGTCGTGGCGGGCGCACGCGTCCCACTGTAACAATGGACGAGTGTTTGGGCAAGCAGTACGTATTGGTTGATTCGGAAAATTTCGAAGACTACCTCATATTTCTAGGTATGTATTATTCGATCATTACTAGCATATAATATGCAATCATTTAAATCGAATCTGTTCGAAATTTAATCGAGAGTCGCGCCAACGTATATATTTTTGACAGTAACATTACAATTTACAACCTTAATTAAGAATTCAATTCTTGGTGACAAAATCATCAATAGTGTTGTTCCTGTTTTATATTCTTCAATAATGTTATAATTGTGCATGTAAAAACAATTATTTAAGTAACATACATTAAACAATAAAATTGATTTTCTACTGACTGCCTCGTTGGTCGGGTGGTTGCAAGGGCGACTGCCGATCGAGAGGTCCTGGGTTCAAATCCCGGGTCGGGTGTCATTGGATTTTTTTAATTTAGAATTTCTAATAGTGTATGGGACTTAAACTTAACTGGTGGAACGTGGGAGTGGACTACACTCCTCTGCCTACCCCTTCGGGGATTACAGGCGTGGTGTTATGTTTTAATTTTCTACATGGTTTCAATTATTACAGTAAGTCGGTAGCCATTATATAAAACAGAAGCCCGACAAACGATCGTCCCTTCAAAAAACTTCACATCGTGTACACCTAAAAATGAACACTTAACAATTCTGTATTCAAATATTTAAAGCGTATTTATACAAACTTCTCTTTGAACCGCAAATTAAGTGCTTAGTAGAGATGAAAGGTTGTTATGAAAAAAAAAGTGTTGCCATAATTAAGTATTGTAAGTTTTTCAAAAAGAAACGTGTTCCGTTCTGGCTGATTAATAATTCCACTGCTGGAACAAGGATCTCCTCTCATAAAAAGAAGGTTCAGGCCATAGTTGGCCAAATAGGGGTTGACAGACTTCATACGGCTTAGAGAATTTTCTTTTTATATACCTACTTTGTAACCTACTTTTGTAAAATATCTTGCGAAGATTAAATGTTTTATTGGATTTTAGGCGTCGGTTACATGGCACGGAAAGCGGCGATGGCGCTCTGTCCCGTGCAGTGCTTGACTGCCAACAGCGATGGCACCTACACCCTGACCTTCAAGTCGCGGCTCGCCAACGGCAGCTGCACCTTCGCGCCGGGCGAGGAGTTTGTGGAAACCAAACCGGATGGCGTACAGGTACACCATAGTTATCATAATATCACTGTAATTCATTGACTTGCTACTCGTATTCGAAAAACAAATATAAAAAACAGTAACATCACACCTAAGGTGTAGGCAGACTAGGTGTAGACACTACCACGTTGCACCAGTTACGTTTACGTCCCATGGAATAGGTGGTGAGCCTATTGGCATACACCGGGCACAGACCCCGAC
>DWME01005230.1:0-15194 GCA_018244795.1 Parelbella ahira ahira | reverse complement strand
ATGATTGTTAGTTGTAGTTACGTGTCATGATGTTCTGACACATTCAATGACGACGTGATTTTATTAACATAACATCACGCCTGTAATCCCCGAGGGGTAGGCAGAAGAGTGTACTAAAATCCGACGTTTCACCAGTTACGTTTAAGTCCTATGGAATAGGTGGTGAGTCTATTGCCATACACCGAGCACTATTCCAAACTCCGAGTCACTACTAGAAATTCTAAATTAGAAAAATCCAATAGTAAACGACCCGGGATTTGAACCCAAGGCCTCCTGATCGGCAGGAGCTTAAAGGAGCTCTGACCATCTAATTTTAAAATATAAATGATAATTAAACTATTATTATTATATATTGAGAGATTATCTTGGAATTACTTAGATTATAAAATTAGTATTATGAATTTAATAATAATAGCATTTCACTGAAGTAATTAGTATCTAATTGCATTTTATTGAATAATAATTTAATTTAATGCTATAATTGTTAATTTACTAATGCAATATAAAATTATGTACATTATGCTGACAAGTAACCACATTCTGGATGTCGAATTTATATTATTAATACATAGTTGAAATTGTTATATGATGAGTTATATTATTCATTCCCTTTAGACTCATTTTTTGTCTGAAACATTTAAGAAATATAAAATTTCAAAATTTGGTATATTACAAAGTATAGGGTACTATATTGTACCTACTTATTTACATTCAGTAAAGTTTTTTTTTACCTCGGTAAAACCCTCACATAGTCGCCACGATTGTACTTAACGTCAGACTGCATTAAATTAATCTTAACAGCTTTCAGTTCCAGTACTGTGTAGTCATCTATAATTATTATTTACCGATTATCGTTCAGTTTTTAGGAAAACCACTTGTCATTAATGTTTCAAGGTGAAATAAACAACGGTGAAGGAATCTATCGTGAAGATAACGTGGATAACTTCGAGTTTTTTCTCATTGTAATAATTATAACTTAGAGAGAAGTTCTGCCGACACGCATGGGGCCAGCTTGGCCGACTATGGAGCCAATTTTTTTATTCATGATTGAAAATTATGAAATGACATGTATGTATAGGTATCTGATATCTATAATTGTGTATGAAGTAACAAATATTACTGTTAACGAAGAAATGATTATGAGTTTCTTTACCTTCAACTGAAATGCTATATTTGACTCCGTCCTGCGGGCCCTTGGTAGTCAAAAACTCTCTGTTGTTTATGTAGTAATTGAAACCTAACGTATTCCATATTGGTGCGATTCTTGCGGTTAACGAGTAATAAAAACACATTTGGTAGATATCCAAGGGCACATTCATTACAATACCATCCTTAAAATGATAGTAAATTGTCGGTTAAATACTTATATTATAAGCGAAGTCATCCCCGGCGTGTTTTTGGCTTTTGCACCGATTCAGTATCGATACAATCGCAAAAAGGCCGCGATACAGTCATGTTGCTGTCGCTAATAGTCTTTAATTTCCCCCGCGCTTTTGCATCGCCGCTGTCGCGATACAACTCCGATACAAACGCGATGCAGCATCAATTCAGTCTTACGACATAATATCGCCGCGTTTGAAGTGCTGGTGTTAGAACTCCGACTAAAAATTTGACTTTTTAACCGCCATAACCGAATTGTATGTACACGATAAAAGCGTGTTTATAATTTTTTTAAATTCTGAATAGGTATTACAAATGTTTAGATATGTACCTACCTACTTACTTGTTATTCAAAGAAAGCACTCACCTGTAAAAGTGAAAATTTCAGAAACAAAGAATTCAGTTGATCGTAGTCTTTGCCTATTTTGTTGAATATAATATGTATTTGTTTCACATCGCTTTTATCGGGACAAGCCAAAATGGAAGAGTTTGAAAATATTATCATTCTGAAAACAGCTACGTTTATATTGTTTTTAACGTGTTTTCTACTACGTCAAAATTATTTACTACAAATATTTATAGTAGGTAGGTTATCTATAAATATACCTGCATTTCAATATTTTCCAGTGATAATTTGAAGGTGCTGATCGATCATGTTTATCTCTTAGATTTGCTATTGCAACAACATAACCTAAATGATCAAATATTGGATTAATTATTTCGTATTTATGACAACTCTGCATCATGTCACCGTTGAATAATTATGCACCTAATTACCAACAGGGAATTAATTTTTTATTATATTATAGAAATGTACGCTGATATTAGCAAGCACAAGATAAGCAGGTGTTAAAATTTGGCGGGAATACTTTTCTTTTTTTTGTTTTTGATATGTATGCATAAACTAAGTATATATTTTGTCGTTAAAAAAAATTCATGGAATATTTAGATAAAAAAAAAATTTGCTTGAAAAGAGCTCCTGTAATGCCGACAATCAATTGACAAGCCCTGTAGCATAAAGAATTTCCATAGGAAACTGACTATTTACCTTCAGATGGCCCCGACTGTCTGTTTGCCAAAGTATTTTAAAAAAGAAAGCCAATATATGTATGTATGTATATATAGAACAATTAAATTAATGATAGATTTGAAACTTATTATTATTAACCCTAATGACATTTTAATTTCATGTCATTATTCATAAATACATAATAAATTTAATATTTAAATTCAGAAATAGCTTAAAGTTGTTACGTAACGATGTAATCGGTTGTGTAATTCTTACAATAATTGAGCAAAATATTTTTTTTTTAATAAAATAGAGATAATGAGAACTTCTAACTTCTGGTAAGTCCAGTTGTTTTGAAGAAATAGCTCAGAAGGCCAAAAAGAAAAGAAAAAAAGACTGTCAAATTGTACTGTCCAAGTCTATGTTTTATTTTTTTTATGATTTACAACGAAGGGTAGCATTAAAAATACCTAGTTACTATAGTACCTACCTACTACACTGTATTTGTATGATTAGTACATATTGTTGGCCCTCGATCAGAAATATTCCGACGCCATGTCATACCTTACAAGCTTTAAATATAAAATTGACATATTGACATATATAATGACAATCCTAAAATAGGTAGGTATCTAGAGAAATCCGATGTTGAACTTCTTATTATGACTCTTTTATTAAGTATCGTTTCGTGTGCTTATCATATTCAAGTTTATTTCGCAACAAATTTCTGTCTAACTTTATAACCACATGGATAAAAAAACAGTTTTGATGTACAAATTTCAAAAATTGTTTATTAATAAACGTTTACAAATTAAGCATGATTACATTACATACGTCCTACTAACTTGTGTTACGTTACACACGATTATATTTACCATTCTAAATTAAGTACTAACTAAAGTAGTAAAATTAGTCTTCATGGTTCAGTAAAATAACTCGTTGAAAGCTTAAATTTAATGTTGATTTTCTTGAAATTGGTCGCGAGCTTTTCGCAGTACGCCATGCGTTTTGTGAATTTCGCGGCAAATTGCACGCTGTACGCTCCGCTTTCTCATGTTAGCGGCGTTAAGCTGAGTGAGAGTTTCAGCCAGCGTTGCTTTGGTTCTAGCCAGTTTTTGTTTTAATGTCACGTTTTCTTCATATAATGAACCTGCAAACAAGGTACATTGTTACTTATAAAAAACCTATTTAACCGATTACATAAATAACAAATGGTCGGGTCCGGCCTGCGTTCTTCAGCCAGATCGGCTAAATAAAAAAAAAATACATTTTGATCATACCAATCGGTAAAATACTTATGAAGTATATGGTTTGTGCATATATTGTAAATGATTCTCTAAAAAAAGTATCAAACGTGATTAATAAATTCTAGGGGAATAGAAGTGCTTTGTTTAACAGTTATGATTATATATGTATGTACCGGCTTAACTCACGTCCGTTTTTTCGGGATGGCCCGACTAGTTCGAACCTGTACGAGGTCCTTCCTCATGAGCTCCTGCCGTTTGCAGCGAGGTCGCGACGGAAATTTTTTTTAAATGACTACGTCCATATATATTTTCGTAACAGTAGACCGCTTTACATTTTCTGAGTCCGACAATATTTCAATATGGCAAGTAAATAGAAAAGAGTTTCTTACGTGGTGACAAAGTGACTGCATCATTTTGTTCCAGACTCGACAGCCTATCGCTGTCAATACCTTGATCAGGCGACGTTGGTCGATCTTCCTCGTAATGCAGACCATCATGTATTTCTTCAATTTTGTTGTGACCTTCTAGAGCCATTTTGCGAGTTACTTCAATTTCTAGTTGCGAGTAAGCTTCCAATGCCGATGCTAATTTTTCTCTGGTCTCTTCTAGTTCTCTTTCAATCCGTAATTTCTCATGATGTACTCGAGCCCGTTCGAGGGCAGCTTGAGAAGCTTGTACGGTGGCTTCATCTGCATCTCGCCTCAAAGTTCTTTCAGTATCTAAAAATGTTAACTCCATGTCTTGTTTCTCCTTCCGTAACCTGTCTATTAACTGTGTGTTGTATACAACTTGCTGCTCATAATCCTTGATTCTAGTCTCTAGACGTTGTATCGTTAGCTTCATAGCCTCCACGTTCTTAGTGTTTTCTGCAGCATTGGAACGTTCAGATCCCAAGGCAGTCCTCATCATTTCATTTTCAGATAGAACTTCATTAACTTGTGTCGTGACAATATCCAATTTCTCACTCAGTTCTTTTTTTTCTTCTTCTAGTTGTCGATTCTGTTTGGATAGTTCACTTATCTCCTCCAGCATGGCACTTTCATTTGTTACTTTGTTATCTTCTGAACGGGATCCGTGTGAGATACGCGAGCGCCGTGACCTGTACTTGCTACTCTCCGATATCGATTCACGAACACTGACACCGGTATCACAGAGCCCAACTCTCGCCAGAGACACGTTCCTGTCCGGTTCCGACCAGCATTCTGATTCCGAAATAATATCGGCTTGTGGGAAATGACGTATTGATTTTTTAGAATATTTGTTAACATCATCACTGCAGTTCATGTGATGACCGAACATCATTGTTAGATCTTCAATTCTCAAGGACTGCGATATTTCAAAATTGCTTTCATCCATTGTTAACTCTTCAGGTGCCATTGATTCATCCAGTTTCAGTCCTACGGGTAGAGCCAGACTTTGTTCCAGTATACTTTCAGCCAACTTTTTCTTTTCCTCTCCGAGAACGCATCTGTGATATATTAAATTATGTAAAAAATCTTCCTTATTTATACATAACATTTAAAGGAAAGTTAACACTTACTTGTGTGACAGTAGTTTGTCCAAAAAGTACGCCAGACCTTGCAGCCGACGTGTTAACAATTGCTGGAGATTGCTGGAGAAAGAGAAAAACAAACATGTTCACAAATCCTATGCCACTTCAACGCAAAAATGTATCCAGTTATAGTTACCCTGATGTGTCATCGCTTTGTCCATGCTCAATATTACTTTGCAATTGTCGAATCTTGCTCTCCAAATCTTTGATGTGTTCATCCTTGCATTTCAATATTTCTTCATACTTCTCGAGTTGGGAGTCGCTGACGTGCGCGTAAGTTAATTCTTTATCCTATACAAAAAAATACACTATATGACTAGATAGAAAAATAAATGCACTAATTGAATGAAAAATAATGCTATATGCATAAATGCATTAAAATATTTATATGCAATTCTTACCAATTTTAATTTCTTCATTTCCTTATCTTGCTGTTGAATTTTCTTCATGCATCCTTTTATCATTTGTAAAGCTTTCCTATTTTCCTTACGTAACCTGGCCAATTGATCCTAAAAAATAATAAATAATATATTAGTAGCACGCTTATAAATATATTTCTACAAATATTTTGGAATTTCCAAATTTTTTATAACTCAAAATTTCTATAGATAATTGTGCAAATTGATAGGTATATCAAACATTTTTATAGCGAAGGAAATATTCACAATAGGTTCAATGTTAGGAAGGAACTTGTGAAGCTTAATGTAAATACAAAAGGAAGCAGTGAAGATTTTTAAAAGAGTATCTGAACCACATATAAGATATGTACAGCAGGGCTACCCTTAAATTGAACCATACAATATTGGTAGGCAGTAAGGAACAAAATTTTTATTTCTTAAATCAAACGATGGTTCGCCTTCTAATGAGTTAATAAATTAAGCGATTAGAATATTGAATTCGAAGCGAACTTACCAAGTCATCATTGTTGGCGGTAGTAGTGAATTGTTCCCTGAAGTGAAAAAAAAGCAGTGGGTTTTTTAAAAGTACAATCGAGTGAATATCTGCCCATACTAACCGTAAAACTATGACGTCACCTGTTACTACTGATTGTGAGTTACTTTAGACATTTTACTTTTTTTATTTTTCACAGCGACTAATAAAATTTAAGATTATATTATTCGAAATCTTAGCTTAGACAGCTTACTAAGTATTAAATGTATGCATGTAAAACCCAGTTACCCAGTTGACTCAGATTCTGCACATGTGTCATCGACAACATCAGTGTGATTAATGGCACTCTGCAAAAAAAATACTTTTTTATTGTATAACATTGATAGTAGTAAGTACTTTCTATTACTTAACAAGTAATATTTGATGTATAGCATCTTGAAAATAACTCACAGCATAGGAAAGAGGCAGCAAAATAGGTAGCATATGATGAAAGAGCATCAGAGGAAGGGGGAAAAAGCAGAAAAATATAACCAAATACAATACCCGCAGATTATCATTATTTTCCTGCTTTGCGGAGACACTATTATTCATTGAAACTTCAGCAACCTCAGTAGAGATAGAACCCTGCAAAATTTCATCTAACAAGTCCATATTCCACTGGATAAATATATCATATTAACCAGCTAAATTATTATTTATAATTGTACATCTCTTCCCCGTCTTTGCTACTTTCTCTTCTTGATTACTGCTCACAAATTATTTGGTAGTGATAGCTTGTTGCAATAAGCTCACCTTTTTGTTTTTCACGTCTTCAAATTTGTACTGTCTCAATTACCCTGTCTTAATTATACTATCTTTGTACGATAAAGAATTATACTATTGTATGTAAATTCATAGGCCTTTCCCAGGGTGTGCCAAAAACTTGATCCTCATCAGATCTCATCCAGCCTCTACCAGCCGCCTTTCTTAAGATCATCGGTCCAACGGGCCAGTGGATGACCCACAGTGCGCCTGTCAGTCCGTGGTGTCCACTGGGAAAGGCCTATGTCCAGCAGTGCAACGGAAAAGGCTGACACGATAATGATGTAAATTCAAAAATTAAGTACCTGATTCTCTAGTACATCAATCGCCTCAGCGGCCGCGGCCAGCAGCTCCTGTTTGTCAGTCAACTGCCTTCGTAGTTCCTCTACCTCAACTTGTAATCTAACGTTATGCTCCAGGAGACCCTGAAACAATTCCATTTTTTTATTTTTCAATAGCTCTTCGAAATTAAAAAATTTCCTCGTCAGCAACACTTTCACAAAATAGAGGGTGCTGTTTGCCACGTGATAATGCCGCCACCTAGGTTACAGTGCTGCCATTAATTGTTCTGAACAATAGAGCCACTACCCATAATAAGCGAGGCTTGAGTGGGAATTATAGCTTTATAAAAATCAAGCGTCCTATTATGCGGTGGTTTCAAGTGTACATTGTGGTATAGTTAAATTGATAATTAAAATAAATATAAGTATATTAAAAATAAAGAAATTAAAACGTTAATGTCTATAAGTATGTAATTGTATATGTAATCGTAACTCACCTGTACAGCCGGAGGAGCACCGCTTCCCAATTTTTCTTCTAAAAAATAAATTCTCAATTTCAAATGAAAATTCTCTTTTCTCAGACCGTTTAACTGCTCCTCGTATTGTTTCATGCTGATACCGCTAGCTGATGTTACATCTAGAACACAAAGTAAAGCAATAAGGAATTCAAATATACCTTTGTAAAATAGTCTAAAAACGGTACAATCATCCAAATCCTGTTTCGACAAACGAGAGCACAACTGCTACACATCTGTTACAAAATTTAATGCTGCAAATGTATAAGCTGTAATGCTGCTTCACATTGAATGCACATGTTGATAATTATGCTCTTGGATTGTTTAATCGTAGTTAGGAAAAAACATTCATACAAATTTATAAGTACCTATATTTCAAAAACAATCAAATAATTCAATAGAAAAATTAAATAATTCAATAGAAAAATTCAATAGAAAAATTTTTCTTAATAAATTATTCCTATTTCTGTATTTGAGGCAGGTTAGGGATTTAACAAATAATTTGGTTCTATAGATTAAAACTATGACAAACCATGGCCCTCGGGAACAGGAAGTGTCATTTCTTGCAACTTTCGTGGGCTGGTGCTGCAAAATAACAAATAGTCAAATAAATAATCGTAAAGATAGATAATTGATCAATAGACTTATTAACCAACTAGTTGCGACCTGCGGCGTCGCTCGCTTGGCCAAAGGGGGATTACGAATCCTAACTTATTCCAAGTAGACTGATGAACGGTCAGTTAAGATGACGTACACCGTTCAGGACACCTAAAGCAATATTCAAAAATCTAAAAACAATTACGTCAACCCGTCGCTTTGTTTTGAGGTGAAAGAAGGACAAACCGACATATTAAAGGCACAAATATACTTTGAAAAATAATCTTGAGAAATTGCTAAAAATTTCGGCTTCTTAAAATTGTAAAAGTTACAAATCAATGTTTTGCATTCACAATGCCCCGTCAACTTACACACGATAAAAACTAAGCTAGACAAAAATTTGATAATCAAATAATGCTCAAAATCAAAACTTAGAACATCTCCGGGGTAAGGTAAACTTCTTCTCCTTCTTCTACTTAGAAGAAGAAGAAGAAAAGGTAAACTTGAAACCTCGAATGTTACCTAATGACAAACGAATTAGACTAATCCCCATTTACTTTGGTATCTCCAAACTAATAAATGATATTGACGTTTCATATAATCACTTGACATGCAAGATCGGTGTGATTTGCGTAGGATCGCCGCAATGATCAACTTGTTACAGTACGTGACGTACATACGAATCGCAAGCGGGAAAAAAATTACATAGGAGTGACATAGGATATTTAATAGGTAAAATACCGGTTGAAAACAGGCCAGATACAGGCTGACAGGAGAATAAAGAAGTCTTCGAAACCAGCGATCATATGTGAAGAGAGTGATGAGTATAGAAACAAGGCAGATCAGCGTAAGGAATGCAAGGGTAGAGATATTTGGTACCCGATGCTCTCTACCTTCCCTGTAAGGGACGTAGCGTGAAGATATTAATGTCTGCATGTAGGAACTACGTAGTTAACATCAAATTTGAACTTTTAATCAAAAACATTAGTCAATGCTTACATTGAGTAATTAATGTTTTTATGTGTCATGTTACTAATTTGCAAAAATTACAGAAATAGGCATTTAATACAAATCGGTGACTCCGTACTTGAACACAACACCTTCATACATTGACGATTGTTATTTTTACACTTATTCCAAGCAACTCTGACAAGAGAAGACATGTGAAAGTACATTATTCCTTTATTGATGTGATAAAAAAATTACATAGGCCCTTTTCCACTCATATCATTTAAAAAAAAAAGCATTGTCAAAAGTAATAATAAAATCAGAACGGCCATGTTGTTAGTGGTATGGTAAAGAAAACGCCTGATTTTATATAAACATTCGTCTGAGCAAATTAGCGTAAACTAATCGAAGTAGTTATGTGCGTAATGATAACGAGAAATTTCAGTTGAACGCCACTTCGAATGCAGTTGAACTCATTGGCACACCAACGTACACAATTATGTGTCTGTTGGCTTTATGATTGTTGTACTTACTTAGACTATAATCCATACTATTAAATTAAATTTGGAGTGTCTGTTTTTAATATTGAAATAATCGCTTCTTACTAAATGCATATGTATTTATACACGGTACATATACCAAAATAACATTTTTTTAAACTTTTGTCCGTCTGTCTGTTTGTTCCGGCTAAACTCTGGAATGGCTAGACCGATTTTGACGGGATTTTCAATGATACATAGGTGATGTAATAAGAAGTAACTTAGGCTACTTACATTTTAGAATTATAAAATAAAGTAATGTTGCAATGTCCAAGTACGGTCCAGTACCACGCGCAGACCACGCGCATGCCACCAATGCGCAATAACTGAACAATAACATTTTATTAAATCCCACGCGAACGAAGTTGGGGGCACAGCTAGCAATAAATAAACTTCTACAATAGCTTTCGGATCTTCTATCTGTTGTTTTATATGTAAAAAATATACGCAATTAAAAAACTAAAAAAAGCAAATAAAACAGTTCTGGACCTTTGTGTCATTTGCTGTCACTTTGAATAACAGACCGAAAAGACCTCACTACTGGCTTCTTCAGCTTCTAAATAGTTACTTCATTACTTTCATGAAAAAAGTAAGTATATCAATCGACTAAAGTAGGTACAGCATTCTAAATTATGTAGAAATGTCAGAATCAGTTACGATATATGTACAATATAGGTAAGTATGTATGATAGTCGCGTTCATGCTGAATTAAACATTTAACCCTGAGCGAATGCGAGATGAAACTCAATTCGCAGCCCTGACTGATGTATTATGTACCACTAACGTCTCAGTCTTTACGGCATACATTTACGTAACACTAATATTCACGTGCACTAAATCGTAAATTTAAAGTACACTGTAGGTGTAGTGTGGATACAATCAGGCGTCAATTCAATTACAATGTAATACTATTGTTATTATAAAATTAGACCATAGTTCGAATTTTTCATGTAACAATAAATCAATCATGTGTAACAAAATTAATTTCAAAATTTGATATTCAGTTTACATTGTTGAGATTCCAAAAACTTTAAGCTATT
This sequence comes from Parelbella ahira ahira, assembly GCA_018244795.1. Lineage (NCBI taxonomy): Eukaryota > Metazoa > Arthropoda > Insecta > Lepidoptera > Hesperiidae > Parelbella > Parelbella ahira. The sequence continues at coordinate 4,394 of DWME01005230.1, read as the reverse complement.
CTAATATTATATCGACTTAATGTTTCACAAAAATCATCTCTAAGAATAAGGTGTTAAGCCATAGTTTACCTAGTTGACCAAGAATGACTAGCCATTCTTCGTGTTATTACAAAACATTACGGAGAATTAGGCTTGTGGATATTATGAGAATTTTCATCTTTTTAGAAAACAATATTTAATGGACGTAGAATAGATAGGTAATTTAAGGAATTTGTGCCCAGACTGCCGAAGTACCACTAATTTTTAATATAGGTATCAAAAACTAACATATCGTCTGGTCTCGCTACAGAAAAAAACGTTTGGTTTTTCTCTTTTGAAGAGAATTAAACATAATTCAGTTACATTGACTAATTCGATTGTTAATAAACAAATTAAAGGTTTGGTGGACTAAAGAAAAGGAACATTCAATGGTCTCAATAGATTAAGCAAATTTGGTGAGATAACGTTCGACGTATACACCTACAACTCACGTAATTTTTTCAGAATGGCCCGACTACATTCCTACCTACATAAGGTTATTGATTATGAGCTCCCGTCGATTGCAGCAAAGTTGCAGCGGAGACTAGTCGGGCCATCCCGAAAAATACACCTGAGTTAAACCGTTGCATATGTACATATATAATCATGTGTATGACCACTCATGAGTAAAGTACACTAAAACTTGAAAAAATAATGCGGTGAATAAATGTCGACAGTTAAGCGTCTACCTCCGTCTTCATTAGAACTGTACGACAACTGCAAAATTAGACTTTGGATATAGTTTTTGTACATGTGGAAGACTGCATGGAAAGTGCAAAACAACTATATGGCATCGTTCTTGTTTTGCAGTTTCGATCCAGTTTACAAAAACTACATCCCAACTGCAATTTTACTGCTGTAGTGCTGTGTTAATGGAGGTCGTGTGTGTATATCTTTAAACTGGTGAAATGTTTGGACTGAAGCGTCCTATCAGTATAAGTACGTACATTTCCAAGGTAGTGTTATAGTATACTTAGGGTCTTCAATTGATATGTAGTTGTTAACTATGATTAGCTCATAATAAATCCGTCGTTTTTTGCATCTGTTGGATGGATATATAATCCATCCAACAGATATTGTTTTAGTTAGATGTCAAAATATATTAAACAGGAATATTATGAACGTAATACATAAACGCAAAAAAAATCAAGCAAAACTGAACAATATTTTTCTTATTTTCCTTAACTTATTGATAATGTTTTAAAATAGCCTAGTACATATAATTTAAATGTGTTTTAGTTTTATCGCGGGAAAACTCAGAAATGATATGAAATACGTTATTATAACGATAACGAAGGGTCAGTGGAAGGATAATTCTATATAAATAGGCACTTATTATGTATGGTAAATTAAAGGTTAAAAACACCATTCATAATGTTAAGAAAAACAACATCTCACCTAAACGGAGCTGATATGCCATTGGCACTGTGTTTCGATGTATTCATACGTGGTAACGTTGCCATTTTTCAAATTTGAGAGAAACCGAAATCCAATAAAAAAACACTAATTGCGCTAAATATAACAACGAGATCAAAATAACACAAATGACTTTAAAGTAAAGTCTCGCTGACTGTCATGTAAGATGAAATCGCGCGCACTTGCCATATTTAACAAGGATTAGAGAGTATTATTTACAATAGACTTCTGCATAGATATAAACACAACACTGCATTTATTTTGTTGAGAGATTGATGTCGTAGTATAGAATTTGTACATCACAATGTTTTGATTGTCCGTGTTTTGAAGAGTACAGCAAACGCGATACTGGCCCTCGGTCGGGCGGGACTCGGGACGTTTCGCCAGTCTCCGTCTGGTACAGAGATAGAACACTGCCCCCATTACGCGTTCGGTGAGCATAAGCGAGATAAAAGTAGCGAGAGAAACGAGGGGCGAAGACGGATGCTGCCCGCGACTTATAATTCGTACAGAAATAGAATCTGTTAGCGACTGAGGTGCCCTAATTTTCATGTTCTATCATTTCCTTAATATTAACTATACACTACACGGTTTTTTATTATATTTGACATTTTGTAATAATACATTTTGTTATCAATGTCATTATTATAATTGTCAGTCTCTCCTACATCTTATTGTGAAAATCGCCGAATTAATTTTGGTAATGGTTGTTAGTCGAGTTGTTGCAAGCGCGACTGCTGATCAAAAGGTACTGGGTTCGATCCACGGATCGGACACTATTGGGTTTTTCAAACATAAAATTCTTAGTAGCAGCACGGAGTCGGTATTTATGCTTGATATAATATGGTCAAAAGTTCACTATAGTAGGACATAAACGTAACTGCTGAAAGGTGGGAGTGTACTACTGTAGTACACTCCTCTCCTTACCTCTTCGGGCATTACAGACGTAATTTTACGTATTTGATGTTACGTAATCATTTCTTTAAATATGGACGTAGTTTGTAGTTTAGTATAAAAAATATTCCTAGTTTACCTTCTATGTACAACAAATACTACTTTCGAGGATAGTAAGTTTTATGATGACATATTACGGATTTTTTAAAATTCTGAATTGCTGTTCAAGGCATAAAAAAATTTAGATATAGGTATTTGTTACGTACTTTAATGATTGTCTTTATATTTCATTTAACTCTATTGTAACTGTCAGTATAAATAGAATATGCAAATAAATGTGTTCGCATGTTCGCATTATGAGGCGTGCAAAATTTAGAATATAGGTACCTACTTGATTTCAGTATGCAATAGAAATTTAGGTAAGTTTATATAAGTTACGCTTTCGGCCAAAACTGAGAGCGAGGCCGAAAGCTCGGTTTCGGTTTCGGCTGCAAAACCTGTTTTGGTCGGACACTAGAATGTATTTAGTGCTACGAAAAACCAATAAATATCCATAATATACATATACTATACATCGTGTATAATATAAAATGAAACGGGGAGGAACGTATTTTTTTTATTATAATTCTTTTAATGCTGTTAAAACTATTGGCCTTTACAGCTTGGTGGCGAGCCTTCAAGGCTCCGCATACAAGTGGAAGACACGCAGATTAGTTTCGCCGTTTCGCGCTAGTATACAAGAAATCAAAAAATTAACATTTTCCCTAGACGTTTTACTATGCAAAAAATATGATAGTGGTTTGTTATTCTAGTACATAAATATAATCTTTGCAGAAACTCGTGTCAATGTTTTTGCCAATTTGTGTAAACCTACGGCTTCCTTATTAGGCAAAATTCGGGCCAACACCTACCGCTTCTTCTACTTGCTAGTTCTAACAAATGGTGTGGAGCGCTTGACTTTGCTATTTTAAAAATATTATTAACTTACATTAATCTCTTGTTATAAAGAAGAAGGCCTTTTTAGCATGACTGCCTTGACTCTTTACACTGGCATTTAGCTAATTTGAAACATATTATTACAACAAAATTTTACATCCCCATCAGCCCCTTTAATTTGTCAAATGAAAATATAATTCATAAATACCTGATGTTTTTGTGAAAATAAAACAGTTCAAAAAACGTGCCCAGAAATGTAATTCTAATTATTTATTTTATTCTATACTTTTCTATTCTATTATGAGGTACAAATTAAAACAGATTTTTTCAGAAATTTATTCTGTTATAATGCAAACTGTTAGTGAAATTTTACTCCAGGATGTGTGGGCCAAGATGTTGCATAGTTTTATGTTTTATACATCAAAAACTATTGAAATTTTGCTTCGCTAGTTGTAAAACTTTATGAACTAATACTGCTTTGTAACCCATTTTATTCAAATGTTTAATCAGTTACATATATTTGCACGTATTATTTGATTCAAATTTTAAGTATGATAAACACTACCTGAGAAATAGAAAGTGTGGTTTAAGCCTAACAGTTCCTAAAGCTTATAGTACACAATAAAGCAACATTCAGATGGTTAAAGTTATCAGTCTGTGTGAAATTTAAAGGAGTTAGAGACAATTCAGTTGTTGCATAGAATTTAGCTTAGCTGCCATTAACAAATTACTTTTGGCATAATAAGTGCTAACTATAAATCAAACAAATAATAGAATAAAGTATAGTAAAATCCTTTAACTTAACTAGGTGGTCTTATACAGGTTCGTGAGTCTTATGTAATACAGCAATAGTGCCCGTTGGTGCCCCTCTAGTTTGCAGCAATCTGTAACTAGCCTTAATTAGAGGTCCAGTTTTGGTAGACTGCCTCGTTGGTCGAGTGGTTGCAAGCGCGACTGCCGATCGAGGAGGTCCTGGGTTCAAATTCCGGGTCCGGTGCTATTGGATTTTTCTAATTTAGAATTTCTAGTAGTGACTCGGAATCTGGAATCATTTCCGGTGTATGGCAATAGGCTCACCACCTATTCCATGGGACTTAAACGTAACTGGTGAAACGTGGGAGTGTACTACA
>DWME01005229.1:0-15195 GCA_018244795.1 Parelbella ahira ahira | reverse complement strand
GTGTATGTGTATGTGTTTGTGTGTATAATTATATATCCATCACTTAATTTTTTCGAAACCCAACATAATAAAAATACGACGAATATCTGAAAGACATGAATAGCCCATTTCATTAAAGCAGTAAAATTAGAATAGGCCGTGTCATTAACGAAATTAAGTTAGACGACACTCGTTACCACTTAGAAACAGCTCTGCTCAGTTATTAAAACCAACATAATAATGTTCTCATGCACGTTTGGGTCAAGATCAGATATCATCAACATGACCCGAATAGCGAGGTAAATATTATAAACATGTAACATCACGCCCGTATTCCATGAAGGAGTAGGCAGAGGAATTAGGTACACATCCACGTTCCACCAGTTACGTTTACGTCTTGTGGAATAAATGGTGAACCTATTGCCACACACCGGGCAGAGTTCCAAATAAATATAAGCTTCCTCTATTACGATATTTAGTAAAATGTAATCTTTATCGATTTGATTAGTTTCCATTCCATTGTATTTATAATATTATAATTAAAAGATAAAGAAACGAAAATGTCAAGGATTGTAAGCCAATTTTACAACACACTAATAGGAAAGGTACTAACTCCCACGCTACAACTCACACTTTTCTGGGAGCCAGTTCTCTTTGTATGAAATACATGTTTTGGTCAGTAAGACATTATTATTATTATTTTGTGTCCTTTGCGCTACGAAGATTCTAGAAGCTTAATACTAAAGATATAAAGAAATCTGCAGCACTGGAAACTAGTGTTGGGCCGTTTATGTATGATATATGAGTATTCCCGATGATTTGGTGTCACGCAAAACCATTTCCGTTTCAGGTTATTAAGATCATCATCAATATTGACATCATTATGACTGCAGCTTGCGTTTCTAGTCTGACATTTTGACATTTCGAATCATTACACTTATATTATTACCATATTGTTTGACATTGCATGCTGGTATCAGCCGAAACACACAGGCACAAACATAGTGCTATCAAATTGATAAAGTCGTTGTAACCACTGTATTTGACGCAGTAAATCATTAGATCTATCATCTATAATCTATCATCAATATCAACGGAAACATGGTAAAGTATTTTTTAAGTTATGAAATGAAACTATCATTAAATACTTACTAATGTACATTTCGATGTCCGTTTTGACGAAGGCTGTCCAGACAGAGCCAACGAATTTGCTGGTGACGGAAATGAGGCAAAGGAGAGAGTCCTCGACCTGAAGTTTTCGGCTCAGGACTGTAATTGAGAACATGGCTCCTGGAAAAACCAGAAGGATACGTCAATAACTACACTATGTATGCATGTATATGTATATATATCAATGAATATGTGTGTCACAGTGCGCGTGCTCGTGTGTGTGAGTGCAAGTATGTACATACGTATGTGTACGTGTGTATAAGTGTGTATCTTTGTGTGTGTGTATCTTTGTGTGTGTGTGTGTGTGTATCTGTGTGTGTCAGTGAAATTGGAACATCGATAAACTCGGTTCCTGTCAACGGCAGATTCTTAAGTCGTTTCGAAAGTTTCGAAATACTTTGAATGCATTTTGCATTATTTAGTTTCAAACTTATAACGTCGATGAGTCTATCATAGAATATTACAAGGAGACGTATTTTGTAGAGGAATATTTCGACGTAACAAAAGAAAGAAGGAAGAAAGAAAGCATCACTCGCATATTTACTACTTACTAATACTAATAATTTTCGGTATAACTTTATGTACGTCAAGACAGCTGATAAACTACATATGGGTATGAATTTCGTGATACGTAATTGTACCGATACTACATCCGTACAGCAGCTATCCGTAGCAGATATTAGTGTTTATAATATATAATTTCTCTAAGGTGGAACCCGAGTCCTCAAGGCCCGGCCAGGTTGCGTAATCACCACACCTATGATTATAATTCAAAGCACACGCGGTCCAGCTGGCCTTTATTGGATGTAAGCATAATTTAGATTATGCTAATAAGTAATTAACAATATAAATTTAAAATATAGGTTGCGTATATGGTGGCGTACGGAGCGGTTAGCTACATATTAAAAATACAGATTATTTTTAAAAATATGGGTAGCATTTTGTGTTGGAAATACTGTTATGGTGTAAATATTCATTTTTTATTTTATCATATTCTTCTATTTACGGCATTGTTTATTATTCTACCGAACGAATTAGAGCCACAGTCTACAAAACAGCCTAAGTGTTGTATTGTCTTTCATAATTTAAATTGTGAAAATGTCGTATTTGTGCTGATTTCCTTTTAATGTTTCCCTTGGCCTTATACTTTTTGAGTTGTATTTTATGCATTTAGGCATGCACATAGGCTAAAATAATTTGTTGGTAGTAAACTTTTATGAAATATTTTTTCATGAAGTGAGAAAGACCAAGAGAAAATCAGAAAATCAAGAGTGCATTTGCAAATTGCAAGCGGATTATACATTTTTATAATGCCGGCTTCGACCTGCACTTATTTAGGTGACCGCCAGTGGCAAATTTTCACAAGCGTTTTCGTAATTGTGAGCTGGGAATCAATAGTCATTCAATTCAACAGGCATTCAACAATAGTTATAGTAAGACTAATCGTGGTTAAATTGTTTATAGGAACATCTAGTACTCAGTCCTCATTCCATGGGCATTCACCGATTTCATCATTAAATTCACCAATTACATACATATATTATACATCGTATTGAACTTGACTTATTTGCTTAACCCTTAGAGCAAATACAGGTGTGAGGTTATGCTACTTAGTATTTATACCAGGTTTTGTTTACATCTGGTGATTCGACTGGTATCTCGCGTTTCCGCTCCCGCTCCCGCTCCCGTTTCTCACCGTATACGAAACCGAAATTTTAAATTGAAGTCTACAAAAACTTTCCCTGTAAGAGTGACAAGATATTCAATTTATTTTAGCGTTCTATATCGAACAATAAGTTGAAGATAAAAGTTATTGAAACGAACGAACTGTATAAAGCTAAACAGAGTTTTGACTGGACGGGCGAGATTATCGGAGAAGTATTGAACAAAAGTTTTATATGCAAAGCTTTCAAGTAACTTTTCAAAGTTAAACGTATTTTGAAAACAATGTTCACGTATTTGAGTTTCAATTGAATGCTACTTTCTGAACAAGTTATTTGACATGAGGGAGTTTTCTACGATACGGTACATTCATGAACCCTTTAAGAAACAACTTCGGTATAATTAGACGTATGAAATTAGTTGAATGTATATAGAAAATTCATTTTCAGCACTTCTTTTATTGCAAGTGGATGTGTTTTACGAGGGATTAATTATCGTGAAATTAATTACCTCATATTTATGAATGAAAATAACCACTAATTATACAAACGTGATTTTTAGTTAATTAAAATTGTCAATAATTATTAATTCTTGGTTATTTCACATGAAACGTAAAAGTAAATAAAATGTATTCAAAGCTTAATAATTAATTTCATGTTTCGGAACTTTGTTTCCTGAATCTTCTACTTTAAATAAACGTATATTTAATTTGTTTTTTAAAGGTTTGTTCATTTAATTTATTATTAACATTGATATTGTGCATCGTAGTGGGGTTTTTGTAATAAATAACTTATTTTCTCATAATTAGAGCTTTTTAATACTCGTAACTTAATAGCATTTAATATATTTTAATATATTAAATAACATCTGTAGCATAAGATATTACTGAACAAACATAACTACGTGTGTTTGCTGGTAAATAGTTTTCTCTAACTGCAACCGCAACTCTCCTGTGTTTTTAATGAGAGCATCATTAAACGGAGTTTATAACGCAGTACTGCTATCCACGTGCTGAAAATTACGAAATGGGAACTAAACATTTAGTTCCTCGCAAAAAGCTTCACGTTTTTAACAAAACTGTATCTAAATCTAGCCGAGTTATTAGTATATATGACATGGTTGATGTAAGTAATCGTGAAAAATAATATGTGAGATAAGCCAGTACAAATATGTACATAAAGATTATCCTAGTGTTCCATTTTTGAAATATTAATATGTATATATAGAGAAAAATAAGTGTCGGTGTGGAGAAAGAATATATCCTCCGACCCCTTGCCGGGATTCCAGGGTGTCGTAAGCCCGGCGTTGGCTGATCGCAGTCTATCTAGGCACGGCTACATTCCCTCACGGCTGTGGTTTGTCCTCTCCAATTCGCATCACCAGCGTGGGGATTATGGGAAACAACTATTCAGTGGAGGCCTATGTCCAGCGGTGGAATTAAACAGGATTTTGATGTGATAATGCGATCGAGATTAGAAATAACTATGGCTTACCGCATGAATGAAGAATGATGGAGTAACTCGTGTAGATACTGTATTTTACCATATCCCAGTTCAGTTGAGATCGAACAAATAGGTAAAATATTTGGTGCTCCGCTGCAATATAAAACAATATATAACATTTAGACCCACTTCTGTTATTGTATATGACTAGCTTAAAGTTTAATTTAAATAAGATCCATTTATATTTCTTAATCTGTATATGCGATGAAAACGATGACTGCCTCGTTGCAAGCGCGATTTCCTATTAGTGTCTCGGAGTCTGGATCTGTGCCCGCTGTATGGCAATAGGCTCACCACCTCCACCTATTCCATGGGACGCAAACGTAACTGGTGAAACGTGGGAGTGTACTACACTTCTCTGCTTGCTCCTTCGGGGATTACAGGCGTGATGGTGCGTTTCTTAGTATACGATAAATTAAAGGGCTGTTTATTATTTAATTAATATTATGACTGCAGAACTCACACATAGTCGGCCCGTACAGTATGAACACGGCGAACAGCGTCAAGATGACTTTGGTACGTAGGTTGCTTGGACGTTTTTTAAACGCTACGCCGATTGTGTCCGCTACGTGCGTTGTATCGAAGAACGATACGTTCGTACATCCGGGCCGTTCGATCTGAAACGATCAATAGATTAATACGATCAAACGATTAAAATGACATATTAGGAGTAATGAGGATGACGTCACGCGTGTAGTTCTGTACAATTCTATTGGCGTTGATATTGCGCTTATGGCGGTGAGCCGCGGAATGCGCTGTGGTTTCAAATTACCTTGGCTTCCCACGGATTGTGGCTTTTCGATCCTATGCTGAGTGTATTTCACAGTTAAGTGAGACTTTTCTTCAGCAAGTAGTTTATAAGTTATACAAATAATACCTACACAATATGACTGCAATCCTTTTTGCGCCCTACTGCTGGGTGTGATCTCTGCCTTGACTGTGGCGGGCTTACAGCATAGGTGTATTTAATGATGTTCTTTTAATGCAAATCAGCAGATATTCAAATAAGTTGCAAACTCATGCGTCAAGTTTTATTAAGCTTTAAAGGTCTGGCAATGTTCTTTAAGGTTTATAAAATCTACTAAAAAGTATTACTGTAACATCAGTATTAGTAGAATAGTACGCTTAGGATCACATCATTTATTTTTAAAGTATTCAGATGGACAGTGTCCATAGCGCTAATGCTATGGCAGATGGAAAATTATAGACTATACGAATTGTAATTGAATGTCAATCTGTCAGATGTTTGGTTAATTTTCACCACCATGTTTCGAGTCAGAAGACATGCTACAGCTTCGATTCTTGGAGGTTAATGAATGTACTATCTTGAAACTATTTTAAAAGATCCAAGTTTCGTTATGGCCGGGTATGAATTTTTACCTGCATCAACATAGATTGAGGAGGCGCCGCTCAGTGTGTTCCCAGCCTACTTTACTGATCGATTGATAAATTAATGAACTGATCGATTGATTGATTCAATTGTGCTGTTTACTGGTGTTTTGGTATACCAGTATTTTAGTTTTCAGTTACACCCTTCCTTGGAGGTCTTTAATTTAAATGATTTCACTTCCCTCTGATATCACAAAAGAAACGTAATACATATTACAAACGAAATAATACGTAGATAACGAAACTCTTTATCTACGTATATCTGTAAAAATGTGGTATCGTTGAGGATAAAACCTCGTAAATATGTATTAAATTTATTGTCCGTCCTTCGTTCCGCAGACGTTCATTATACGATCAAACGTTGATAACATAATTTGAAAAGCGAATAACGCCGGTCAATAATTGAACGCTATCATCATTACATTATTATCAGAGCGCTCGGTAGTCGGACACGATGTCTATTGACTCAAAATATTTTCTCGGAAAAACGAATGATCCAAGAAGAATTAGGTAGCATGTAATAACAAGCCATGACATAACAAGCCTATAGTGGCTTGTTATGTCATGGCCTAGTTTAGTCTAGAAATAAGAATAAAAATAAAATTTCTAGAAAACATACACTCGACCATCTAATCACAGATGAAACACAGGGTGTGACCTGTACCTGGTCATCATTATCACCGTGCTATAGAGCTCGATTTTCAGGTCTTCTGTTGCTTACTTTGTAACTTTGTTAATATCGTTACTCCATTTAACTTGAAGGTGTTCTACGCTACGTATAAGATCTGGTATCTGGTTAATTTCTGAACATATATTTATATACCCAGACAAGCAACAAATGCCCATGTTCAACGCATAAATAATGTTCTGGTCAGTGGAACCCATAAATCTCGTTTAAGTTGTCAGGTCACTAACCATTGGACAAGACGACCAGTCAATGATAATTCAATGACAACGACATTGTTCAACCTGGGTACATACATATAAATATATCCTCGCGGTCATTTTTCGGTCAATCGTATCAGTAAATTGTACTTGTCTTTATTGATTATCCTCCCGATTTCTATCGATTTAGTCTGACAGGTGGTATGAAAACATGCTGTTTTCTCGTGAACGTTGCTTACAAAGTAGTACCATAAAACCACCCAGACTTTTCTCCTGGGGCAGATAATATAACCAAGAGAGAGATTTATTTTCGAATTTTCCCTGTTGGTGGAAATTTTCAATTTTCGATAATCACAAAACATCATGCCAATCCATGTTTTCTATATAACATTAGCGTTTCCTAGTGATTAACGGGTTTAGAACCCTCTTTTTGCTTAATATCTCTAAGCGGATCTAGAGACTGGAAAAAACGCGATAAACTGAACTGGCGCCATCCTAACACAATTGATAACAATATTATTATTTCCGTCAAAAATTATCAACGATTGACACAAGCACACGCCAACGTACACGCACACACGTGCGCTCAAGCATACGTACACTCACACACAAACGCGCGCGGGCCCACACACATTTCTCATGTGTAGACACGTTTACCCTGCAACAATGCATAACCCATATATTGCTGTTTCTAGAGCTGTGAATTTTGTTAATAAAATAAAAAGATTTCACCAACTACCAAGGAAACTACAAAGGAAGACGTAACAAATGATGATTATGCAATAATTGATAGATGCCGAATACTGTAACTTTTTATGCGTGGTCATATCAAGACTTGTTATTAATTCTCATAATCTTCCGATAATCAAATATTTGTATATGATTACATCGCATTATTATAAAACGTGTTCCTTACACGTGACTATCCAAATATTTTTAGTTGACTTTGATAGGCTTAAATATGTCATTAGCGCAGGTGTAGATACTCGCGAAAAAGTAGATTCTGTTGCAAAAACCGAAGTTCTCTTTAATACACATAGGATTTTTTGTATATGGTGAATACTAAACGGTGCCGCGCGCCGCCGCACAGAGCGGTTGCGTCGAAGCGGATTTTATAGCGGTGCGTCGCGCGGAGAAGCGGTTCGCGCGGATGGATTTCGATCAGTCTGGTCACAGTTCATTTACTACACCCGTGCATCGAACCCATGCCCGGTAATGCGGTATCTCGTGTATAACGCGTCGCCCCTTCCCGTGGTATTTTGTGTGTAAAGCGCCGCCGCTGTTTGCTGAATAATGCGCGAAGCGGTGGAAAGCAGGGCGGAACGCCTCCCGTTCGTACTGTCAGACGGTATAGGTATGTGTGTTAGATATTGACGGATTTCATACATAATGCACGTTCTGGGGCTCTAGACTCAAGAACAACATAGAGTTTTCACTAAATATTTAGGCGATTGCTGGTAAATTAGTTACACGACGTACGTATTGTATAATGCTGATATACAACGAAGAAACAGCTATAAATAAGCGGGGAATTTTCCTAGCATGCGCTTCTAACACCGCTAAACCTATATAAAAATAATTTATGGGCGGGTTGATCCTCTTAAATAGGTCTCAAAAAGTTTATTCTCACGTCTATCATGTTCATTTTAACGATGGGACATACACACGTCTAATTAAACTCGCCGCTTTTACTTATTTTAATGAAATTTTAAGTGATCGTCGCGTGCGCCGTTAATTTCGGAAGGTGTCGAATTGAAAATGTACAGATACCTACATTGAAAATTCCAGTTAAAATTTCGCTTAGCGGGTACAATGCTCGAGCAAATTGTCTCAAAAAAAATTGGCCTTGCTAGGCCTGGTAGTAAATCATATCTTATACAAGTCCTCAATAATATTGACAGATTAATTCGTCAATTACTAATTTACACGACGAAGAGTATAGTTATATAAACATATTATAGTTATATAAACAACATGATAGGGATCTACCGTAGTGCGCGCGTCACGCAAAAACTACTGGACAGATATTGATATTTCATTAGTTTTACTTCTTTTGACAGTTGATCCTTATCTTAAAAAGAATCATTACGAAATCGTCATTTAATATACAGTTGTTAAAGTTTCAAAACATTAATATTTTTAGCTATTTTTAAGATAAGCAAAGTGTATTATTGTTTTCAATATTATTCATAATTTTCTCTGCACATAAAATGTATTTTAAATGTGATAAAAGTCGCCAATCAATTCGGGGGTGTCAGCCAATTATTAATACAAATTATTGAATATACTGCTTTATAATAAACTGAACTATATGTACTAAATACAGAAAAGACTGCCTCATTGGTTGAGTGGTTGCAAGCGTGACTGCCGATCGGGAGGTCCTGAGTTCTTATCCCGGGTCGGATACTATTGGATTTTTCTCATTTAGAATTCCTAGTAGTGACTCGGAGTCTGGATCTGTGTAGCAATAGGTTTATTCCATGGGACGTAAACGTAACTGGTGAAACGTTTCAATCTCTTTTAAGTATCCAATTATACAATAATATCTACAAACAGAAAATTATATATGTATATGCATACTGATTAAACAATATTAGAGTCAAAGATTGGATATGATACCTATATTTTTCCTGCTATACACAGGCTTCAAATTGTTCATAGTGTTCCTTTATTACACGATATTAATAAAGCAATAAAAACAATACATTGTGCGGTGGAAACTTTTGACGGGGTCAAAATTTGCGATACATTTTATAACGGGTTGAAATATTAATTTCTTTCTGATAATGACACTTCTTGATCATAATGATTCATGATGATGATATATTATCAAAGTAATTAGTATTCCTTCGATCAAAACCTAAACTAAACCTAATCGAATGTCGGAATTATGCTGGTCTTAGATAAAATAATGTGTAACAACTTAAGACCGGATGCAATAAAAGATAATAATAGTTTTACATTTACTTCAAATTATCTAATAACTGAATCCTTTTATTGAGCAGTGTGTATACATTACTGACTGTCATTTCTTTACATCATACATTAAAAAGTTATGAAATACTTTGAACCCTTTTTTACTCTGTTTTAATCTTTATTACACCTTCGAACACGCGTACGAGCGCGTGTGCGCACGCCTGTGAATTAGTGTATGTGTGTACACTTGTGCGTGAACGTGCGTGTTCGCGCGTTTCTATTAGTATAAAAATTATATTAGTTATCAACCATAAACATAACTCTTCGTTAGTTTTTAGTATCATTATTATATTTTACAACAGGTCCCTTGACTGGTGAAACGTGGCAGCGTACTACACTCCTGTTCCTACCATTTCGGGGATTGCAAGGTTGATATTACGTTTTACAACAAGTCGCTTATGGAGTAAACAGCAGGCACGATATAGCAAATATGTCTCTATATATCCATGACGCTTCTTCTCCATTCATCATGCTTTTGATACACTCACGCCGTTAGATTTCATTGTTTTCAAATATTACAATACTTTCATTCGGACGCCACAGAGTAATTAAACTTTTGCATTTCGAATTTTAATTTATATAGGATTCTAATAAGACGTTCGCGTTTATGTCACATCTTTTACTACCATTCCCATTATCAACACGTCCTTCTATCGTTCCATTTTTGAATACAAGTCTCGTCTTCGAACTAGGATAGCCGAGACTTAGTCAAATTAGGCAAATGCGGGTAGACATAAATCAATCCTTTATGGTGTTTGAAATAATTTTACAAGTCGTTAAAAATTATGTATGGAACTCATTACACACATGCGGACACGTATTGGCGCCGGTAATGACATTGCAGGTCATTATGGAAAACCAGAATGGCTTGTTAACGAGTATTTGTACTTAAAATTAATAATACGAATGATTATGCTGACGTTGATGTTAATGACGTACATTTTTCAATTGCCGATTTTGAGCTGATCAATAAATAACAGGAAGCACGAGAGGAATTTGTGTACATTATTTTTTAATATAGAACGCGATTTGTTATTGAAAGTTTAGAAATAACTCGCGCCCAAAATAAAAAAAATTAAAAAATGTTTTTCCTTTTCCGCTTTTCTTGTCATTTTTGCATGTGAGGTAGCAGTGGTCGAAAAGCTACAAATGTCCGTTATTTTTTAATGCATGAACTTCAAGGGCGTTCTTATATCATGGGATATGTCTCTACAAACTTCTAATCTGTGCTATTGTTTGACCACAAGCTATTATTATGAGTTAGACATTGACGTTGTTATCAGAAACAATGAATGTTTTATTTAAAGTATTTGTGACTAAATATATTGTGTATAGGCTGCCTCGTCGGTCGAGTGGTTGCAAGCGCGAGTGAAAATCGAGAGGTCCTGGGTTCAAATCCCGAGTCGGGTGCTATTGGATTTTTCTAATTTAGAATTTCTAGTAGTGACTCGGAGTCTGGATCACTGCCCGGTGTATGGCAATTGGCTCACCACCTATTCCATGGGACTTAAACGTAACTGGTAAAACGTGGGAGTGTAGTACACCCCTCTGCCTACCCCTTCGGGGATTACAGGCGTGATGTTACGTTCAATACAATCGAACATTCCGATCAGACAAATATAAATATTTGCGTGTTAAAACTATGCATAACAGCAGTCTGCTACAGAGCAATGTTGCTATACGTAATCTGGTCGTCGAGGATTCCAATATCAGTATCACATGTTTGTCACGGCGTGTTTGTGCGGATCAGTAATCTGTTTTGTTTACCTTCACTTGGTGCTCATGAACAGTCTGTTTAATGTTATGTTCATTTATATTATACATATGTTTTGCGTCCAGTCAAGTACAATCCACAGTCTTCCAGTTAGACGAAACGTAAACGTATATGATTTGGGTTCATTACTGTTTAAAGATTTTATATGCTACTTTTGAATTTAGTTGGTTGTGGTATATGTCCGTATTAATTTCTATACGCTCAAATACTGTCTAGAATGGTCAATTTAGGTGACATATGTGTAAGATTACGATAGGAAATTTCCAAATAGAGACTAGTAGTTCTTGAAGATTTCCTACGATGTTGCAGTCTTTATTTCGTTGTGACCTATTCAAACTGTACTGGCGATGGATTTATTGTAATTTTCTCGTTTTTCTTGTTACAGTTAACAAGCAGATCAACGATAAAGAGAGGATCGCAGCGGCGATGGAGAATCCTAATTTAAGGAATCTCGTGGAGAATTGTATAGCTGACGAGGAATAACAAGGCTTTTTAAAAAGTTCATCGAGATAGTTTAGCAAAACTTTGCCAGTGTTGATAGTAGTAGTTTCCGTTAAAATGGCACCGGACGCCGGGTTTTCAAATATCAGTGACAAGAACGAATTCACCAAATTCGCGAAATTTCTCGCGTACAAGGGTGTTCAGGTGATCGTGGAGTCGCGGAAAGGTGTAAAAATTGAACCGAATAGCAAGCCGCAGTCGTCGGATTCAGACTGGTTTAATTTACAAATACCGGATTCCCCAGAAGTCAATCAGGCAACGAAAAATGCCCTACCTTCAAATAGAATACTAGAAACCATAAAATCACGACTACACGTAGAAATCTCTGTTCAAACAGAAGATGGAGATGAAATGGTCCTAGAACTTTGGACCTTAGAACTCGATGAGACCCAATTTGATACCTCCCTAAAAGCTATGAATACAGTTTACTTTAGAATGGGGATTCTCCTAAAATCCCTAATTACAATCAGCAGAATCACACCAGCATATCATTTATCGAGGAAGCAACGTACTGAATCATTTACAATATTCTACCGGGTTTATAATGGAGAGCCAAAGAGCAAGGCATTAGGGGATTCTGTTAAGAAGATCACAGCCGGTCTGTTAAAGACTCCTCTCGGGGGTTTGTGTTTCACGGTGTCTTACCGTACTAATTTTTCAATATCACCAAACAAATCTGAGAAGAACAAGCAGCTGGTACTGAAGAGCGATCACTTCGAACTCAGCCCTAAACATGTAATATTCGAGTCGAAGAAGAAGAAGGAGCAAAAAGAGAAAGAGCCCAAGACTGTAAAACCGGTCGATTTAAACAAACCTCTTCGTTTGGCAGCATTCGTTGACGAATCTGTCATTCAAAAGACTATATCAGAGTTTTTTGATAGAATGCCGATACCTAAATGTCGAGCGCCTCGACCGGCGAGTCCACAGGCCTTGACCCATGACACAGATCTTGCAGTTAAAAGCACACAGGACTTGGACACCACGATCTTATCTAAAAGTCCGACATCTTTGGAGTTGCCGCCGAAAAAATTCGCTGGATTCCGTAGCGAACACGAACCGCCTTTGAAACTTCTGTACTTTCCGTTTGCAGACAACCACCCGATACGAGAACTGGCTGAATTCTATAAAGATTTTTTCAATGCACCACATTTGAAGTTAACAGATGACTCGCAGGATAAAACTAAAGACGAAGAAGGGGAGGTCGAAATGACAAACGAGGATTTGTCCAAGGATCTAGAGCTTCATGAAAGCTCTCTCCTGGAGTTTGACGAGCTGATAGCCGATATGTGTAGATCCGCCGAATGGGGTGGAAATTAGGGAGGGATAAATGGTGTTGGAAGACTGAGATGTTAAGGTTTTGAATAAAGATTTTTCTATGTTATGATTTTGAGGATTTTTTGTACCTTTTCTTTTGTAGATAATATCATGTCATGTGTTTAGAGCGTCTGGAACGCGACTTTTCTATAGCACTTAAGTTTTATTTTGTTTGGCAATCAATTTTCAATAGTTTTAATATTTTCATTTAAGATTTTAGTATTTATAAATATACGCACGTCAACCTAAAAAGGGGACTTTGAAAAGCTGAATCGAATTAAAACTTACATTTTTGAATAATAAAGAAAAGTTTCAAACAATTGTGTTATATACACAACATATATATACAACATATAACATTCATAATTGTCGTTTCCTTAAATCAGTCACGATGTTATTAGATTAGATTATATTATAATTATTATGAGTGTATTTGATACGAAATATGCCGTTTTAAAGTTATCCATATGCTACTACTACAAAATAAGTACTACCAATATAAAAAATATAAATTGTGTTATTATAATGTTTATTCACAAAGATTTATTCGTAAATAAAATATGATGTTTAAACGGAATTATCATCATAATATACTTTTCCTATTCAATGTACAGAGACATGTCTGTTTCTACAGCAGAATAGTTCGTTTCATTCCAAATTTTTATCAAAATCCCGCCTACTTAGATAGGTTCTTCATAGTTATTAAGTTACTCTGTGTATTTCGATAAATAGTGAAAATGGGAACTACGTAAGACTGAGCAAAATCGATAAATACGATCAGTTACTAAAAATATTTGTAAAATATATATTGGCCGTATTATTTCATACGTGAGACTTCTTAGTGAACTACTTGGACTCGAAGCAAACGAAGCGTGTATGAAATTTAAAAAAGAAATGAAAAGTACTCAATAACATTAACGGAAATATATTTAAATAATTCTCAGTTTAGATATTATGGTAAGCTATCCTGAAGTAAATTAAATATAAAATTTTA
The DNA here is from genome assembly GCA_018244795.1 of Parelbella ahira ahira. Classification (NCBI taxonomy): domain Eukaryota; kingdom Metazoa; phylum Arthropoda; class Insecta; order Lepidoptera; family Hesperiidae; genus Parelbella; species Parelbella ahira. Next base: position 1,049 of record DWME01005229.1, on the reverse strand, counting down.
ATTTATTCGACAATGTGACAAAATGCCCTAATAAAAAAAAAAAAATTTTTACAAAAAATTTGAAAAACGTTAAGACTAAGACTTTTCTTACATATCTAGGTTATGATTACTTTTTGCCATTAAATTGTTTAGTTTATTTACATTATTTTCTAGTAAATTATATTTAAAAGCAAAATAAGTATCAAGATATTTAGTACAAGAATATTAAAACATTAGTCCTTCTTTTGGAAAAGACAAATTATTTGGATATTATATTTATTATGATACTTTATTATTGTAGAAACAGACATGAAATTTAAGGTATACTTATACAGATGTATTTAAGAAAATAATGTGAACTTACCTAAGTTATAGGCATTATTTTGTTCATAGTATCATGTCGTAATTCATAGTTCTTTAAATAAATATAAGATTTCTTATTTGATTATGCTGTTTTCATTTTACTTACAACAGGTAAGTTTCTTACTTGCTTGAAGTACATTAGCCTCCCTTGTTTATCAATTATTTCTGTAAACTGTATGTTTGAAGTAATGGAATCAATTATTATTATTTTCATATGCACCGTAAGATATCCAAATTTGAAATTTTGCTCAACTGTGTAGAACCGGTGACAATAAAATAATTTGCAAGATATGAATAATTTATGTAATTAAATTAACAACAATTTTTCTCTCTCGTAGGTACAATAACATAAAAGTCGTAATCAGCGCGTGTAGCGCCATCTATTACAGAGTAGTGAAATTGAAAACGTGCGCATCAGCAGCGTTCAGCCAATGAGGCAAAATGTCTAGTACATGTTCTACACATATCTTCAGTTTATCTGATACAATTACAAAGGCACATTGAAAATCCGCCAGTTTATCCCCCCCATTCCTTCAGTAACTGATGTGACACGTTTTACACTTCTTTCCGTTCGCCGCCCAGTACCTATCCAACTTACGGTAAAAGCGACAAGATCGTGCTGTTCTTAGAAATAATATGTGTTAAAGACGTCCGTTTTTAGTCATAATTCGCCTATTAATTAATTGTTTATGATGATTTATAATCTG
>DWME01005228.1:0-15195 GCA_018244795.1 Parelbella ahira ahira | reverse complement strand
GTGGCTGAGAAAAACTTACTTCACTCATTTCGCTATCATTACAATCGCATGCTGTCCCTCTCGAACCCGCGTTAACATACAACATCTTTCTCATCTCCACCTACATAATAACCAAACACAATGTAGTGTAATACAATCCTTCCTGCTTTAATATTAGAGCTTTTTTACATTGCAGTGGTATAGGACTTATAGCGTTTTGTCGTTTTAGTTTTTCAGCTCGTCCCGCTCCTTTGTTTTGCCCAGCAACTTCCCCGGCGTTAATGGTGTTATCTTGCCCCTCGAACGCAGCACCTCTCCGTATATTTCTTTATCTTGTCCTCTCTGTTGGCGGTTTACCAACATTTTGTTTTTTACTCATTTGCTAATTTCGAAAATGAGAAGGGCGCTCGTGATCACATCTACGTCGATCGTAGATTTAGGCTGGTGCACATTAATAAAATTAACGAATGCTCTTTAAATTAATTGAACTCACCCTACTCGGAACTCTGTTATCCTGGATCGGGTGTTTTATCCAGCCAGTGACCCGCGTGCGTGGTACATGGACTCGTACGTGTGTGAGATCAGTGAACGCCAAGCCAAGATTCAAATTGTTAGCAACTGGTAAAATACAAATTTGCTTAGAAATCTGCGTGTTACGTACTTTATATGGTGCTTATTAAAATAAAATTAAAAATTTGACTACTATTCGTGACAATAAATTATTGTACAAAATTAGTATTTCTATAGAAATTATCGTATTGTTAACATGCAATGCAACGATAAAGTTCGAATTAGCGAAGAGGAAACAGGAACATGCATTATTATTATTACAAAAGCAAACATATTGAAAACGATTTAACCAGAAGATTTGCAAATAAACAAACAATTGAGCGTGGTGTACCGCTCACAATTGAATAACTATAGGTGGCATTGGATAGCGCGCGCCCTCGGGCAGGGGCGGCGCGGACGCAGGCGAGCCCACCCCGGTGAAGACCTTACCGACCCACACTTATATGTTAGAAAGCACATATATTTAATCTAACTTCGATTAATTTGTTATATTTTTGCCTAAAAGTACTTTTTGAGTAGGAAACTCCGTAAGGTCATGGGAGTTGAATCAGGACAATATCATTAGACCTGATATTCTCAATTTAAACCACTGACCGTTTATAAAGTAAACTTATTTACCTTGATAACAGGATTGTATAGTTTTGTTTATAAATAAACAATATTGCAAATTAATCGCTTTGAAAAACGCTTGGTTGTTGGTGTTATGACATTGCGCGCGCCCTTAGGCGGAGGCGGTGCGCGCAACTCCGAGGCCACCCTGACCATGATGCACCGCTTTCCGGCCCTTATGAACCTAATTTTATGGGCTTAGAAGTATTTTATGATTAAAGTATGTAACAACTTTATTCACCCATGTTTTTCGGTATATTTAGACTAGTTTCCGACCTATACGAGGTCCTCAGAAGCTATCGACGACCGCATCTGAGTCGCGGCGGAGGCTGCCAATGCGGAGATTAAAACCACAAAGACTGTACCGAAAATACACATCTGAGTGAAGTGAATAGATAACCTAATCATGTACGAATGTATTAGATGTTTATGAAACTTTTAGTAGTATAATTTGATGTATTTTGTTTGTTTTAATAACGGAAATTAAAAAAAGAAGAATATCATTTTATAATTTATATTCCCAATAACTAACAAATCGGAAACGTACTTTAAGTTATATGACATACTCTATGTATACTTTTGTTTACGAGAACTCCATTGTTATTACACGTTGATATTTTGATACTAATAATATTGAACTTATGCGCGTAGGTACAAGAGTATCCAAACAATAGCCGTTAGTCATCCTTCGGCGCAGAGGAGGTTGCGTCAGACTGGGTCAGGGCGCAGGAATGCCGGCTAATTGACAGATTGCCGAGGACATCAGCGCGGGTCAATTAGGCCATGCGTTGCTGAGCTTTTATAAGCTCGCTATTGTTGCTAGGCAACGCGAATAGTCGCTATTTTCCTTCGTTGTGCTTTTCCATTAAAGCTCTACCTTAGGTTATTCTGAGCTCCGTATACATTTAGGGACTTTAACACCAAATTTTCACTATAACAATGAAAGAAAACTTCATGAAGAAATTTCCAGGCAGAGAGTTCAGCGAAACACTCAAAAAGCATGTATAGTCTTATGTGCTTGAAGGAGCTTTTGGTATTCGATTCGGACTGTCTATTCTATTTGTCATGATATAGGTATGCATTAAATATTGGACATAGAATATACCATTACAGAGATATACATATGTATTATTGTATATTTGCCCCGCGATGCTCGCTGCCTATCCCATAAAAGATCTGGTGTGAGAATATAACAAATATTATTATACATCCATTGTCTAATTCTGTCATAGAAAAATAATTTAAAGATACAATTTACCTTTCTATGCAGACATTAAATTGCCAATAAACTTATAAGTAGATAAATGAAATGTAATGTAATATAATAAAAGAAATATCGACAACGTTTAAGATTACTCTTCCAAATTTAATTATTAACTCTTTTTAATTTAACATAATATTACACACTTGAATTAAATTTAGACCTCTTATTAACATAGATCGGCTGGAGAGGTCAGTTATGAGTGGTCGTACGCCGGGGATAACAATAGCCGATGATATAGATAGATAAGCTCAAGAGACTCATTTGCATTACGCTCGCAGCGACGCGGATATACATGTAATTTGTACCTTACCTCTGTACCGCCACGCAGCGCGCCCCAAACTAAATGCTAAACCATTGGAACATTCAATCTAGCGTATACATTATAAATTAAATTTATTTAATTCAATAATCTGGCGTGTCCATTTAAATCAAAATTTACTTAATTGAATATGACTTCGATCGCCTTTTTGACCGAAGTGGACATTCGATCTAGCGTATACATTTCAATTTAAATTTATTTAATTAAACATGAGTTTGATTCCCAAGTCAAGCGAAGTATTATTGGGTTGGTTGGGAGTGTCCTACATTTATCTGTACTCCCTTTGATTAATATACGCGTGATATTATGTAAAATTTATCACGCTCCACACAAGGAATATTTTAAAATCACACATTGTTACACAAACAATTTATTATCAATATAAATAAATATTAAACGTTTTCTACAAATTAGTGTCATATGTTGCTGTTGAGTATTAATAAATAAGGCTTTATATTAAAATAGGTGAATACTAAAATTTCCTGCGTCGTGAATGTCATGGACATTCGTGCAACGGCAATTATATGAACAACTAATTCCGGAAAAGATGTTTAAATACACCTTTAATTAGCATATCTTTCATACCATTAAGAAGGGAATCGAACTAAGAACACTCTGTAAAGCATGACGTGGTAACCAACGTGCAAAGGGATCGTCAAATAGTTTCAAAAGTCTAAACTCAGCGACCCACACCAAGACCACATAGGTTAGGAGGTGACAACTTAGTATACGCATTTAAATCCTAGTTAATATTAAGACTAAGGTTGGTAAACTTTCATTTCAAGACAACTTATTTTTTTTTGCTAGTGTGACCACGCTGCAGGTATGTTAAGAGACTTTTTGAATTCTGGTTTTCTTCAGATGATTTAAGAATCAGATGATTTAATTCTAATCTAACAAGTTGCAGAAATAAGCAATCATTTTGTCATCATAAACAGACTATCGATTTAATAAATTTTCTTGTAATGCGTCTGCCATGAAGCAACAAATATGGAGGCAATCTTCTTAATATAAAACAGGCATCGTTAATCTATTTCGTATAAAATAGTTCTTCTGTATATAGGGAGTAAAAGAGTTTTTAATAAAAAACGAAATACCTAAAAATATTCGGTGACCACACATAAGGCGAAAAATTCATGTATTTTTTAAATTGTTTATGTAATAAAATATCGATTTGTTTACAATAAAAAGTTAATTGAAACTAATGTACCAGATATGAACCACAGACAGAACTAAAGCTTTTACGAGTTCAATACTTAACCGACGCTTATTGTTATAGGTGTGACAGCTCACCGCACGTGTGCCCGGTCACGGTCGACGCTAACGATTAATTTATTCACAAATTAGCTGTTACCGTACCACGTTACACGATCAGATAACGTTAACCATATCATTGTTATTTCTATATATATGTATGTATAACAGATCAATTTGTCAACGTTGTGTAATTTTTTTTCTGTTTTATTTCTTGGAGAGAAATCTTTCTACCCTCGTTTTTTAAATTTAGTGCGCGCGAAAGAATGGGAAATATAGTGTTCTTAAAATTTGAGTGCAGGAATCTGTTGTTTACATATGATATGTTTTACATATATTTGTGTTCATACTGTGCATGGCAGACACATGCCTAATTATTTGTGGGCAAACAGTAGCACTGGGTAGATGAAATATACAGTTTGACATAAGAATTTCAAAGTCAAAATATACGTATTGCGGGCTATAGCGTACTTTACATAGAAAATAATTTTTTGAAAGTCCTATCTTAGGTAGATATCACATATTTCTATTACTAAAAAAAATCTATTGGGTACTAAATTAAGTACAAAATCTATTACTAAATTAGATACAATATTTCTACCACTTAAAGTAAATGATCTGAACCTCAATAACGTTCACACTTAATAACTTGATAAACTTCTGTCGTGTTGCATCCGCTGCTGGACCAACAATTAGCATTTCAAACGATTCATCTTACTTGCAGCGCGGTTACATGTCGTAATTAATTACATAGATTTTTTTATAAAATCACGATATAGCCACCAAACTGCTCAGATACACAATAAACTCCAATGCACAGATTAGCCAAATAATACCTTTAAAGGTTCACATTGTATAACATTCTTTATTAATGTATTCCACGGGAATAATTACGGTTTACACGGCCCTTAGCATTTACCAATGATGTTTATTACTTGGCACCCCAAAGCGCTAGATCTCCGTGGGGTCATCACCTCGGATCCTGCTTTTGATTTTGTAACGATTTAGCTAAAGGTTATGCAACAAGGGCTTTGTGTCTAAGTATTCTATTCAATCACTCGTACTAGACATGTTGGTCATCATTTATCGATAATCGAGAAATTATTTTATGAAAATAAAAACGCGGTGTATTCTAGATGAAATTAGAAGCGCATTGATTGCCTACCTAAGCGACTAGTTTATGAGACGAAAAAGCGAAGTACGATATCATATAAACATTTCTTGCTATGTACAAATTATAAGATATGTGGTATATTTATTATAAATATACAATAATATTCACCTGGATACAGTATTTGGGTGTCAACTTCGAAACAAACCAAACATGATGTTTAAATGAACGGTTGCCAGTTATCAATTATTTCATGGCAATACTTTAAGATACGAAATTTTCTCATTATTTGGCACTCGGTGCTCTCTACCTACCCAGTAAAATACCTAGCGTAAACATATATCTATATGGACGCGTGATGACTAATAACAAGAACAGCTTAAAGCGTTGATTTATTAAAACCAACTACTAAACCACCTTGCCTTGCGTACTTTAGCTAAAACATCTTAATCATGTACAAAAAATTAAAAATAAATAAATTTATCGATATGATCGTCACATCACTACAGACGACGGCACCGTACATATCACAATGGCAGATAGCCGCGTCACTAACAATACCGGACAACGTTGTGATGCATTAGCCGAGATAAAGTAGGAATCTTAAGCAGAGAAATCACACACGCAACGTAATGAGGTCGTACATACGGACCATATTGTACCATCGTGATCTGATCGGGAAATAATTGTAACGTTCGTTTCTTTCGTACGTCCAACGATATGTCCGCGGTGATTGTACAGTTGTAACGTATGGAGTATCATATTATTAATGTGCATTATAAAACCAAAATGTCCGCTAATTTAAAATGAAAACGTAATTTCGGATAAATAAACATATATATTTTTAATGTAGTACGTACGTTTGTTCAAAATAAAGAATTTCGCATTTTGTCAGTGCAAATTACAAGACCTTGTAGACATATAGTAAGGACATATATTTTACATGTTTACCTCTTGAAAATATTCTTTGAAACAGTGTAGTGGTCACATAGAACACACTTGTGAGAGACAACATCGGCAAGTGCCCTTTTAAGTTTGCAATTGATATCTAACGTCCAGGTTATTTTAAACATCCATGAGCTAAAAAAAGTATATTATTATTACAGTGTGAATAAGAAAAAAATTATTCATACCAAATGTACAATTTCGACTATCGCACAATAAATTGTTTAAGTATATAAATGTATTATTTTGAAACGTAAAGTTTTGTTCGTAAATGTTTATTACCTAACAGTTTCGCTTTATTGAAAATAACATTTAAAGTAATTTTATTTGACAGGCGCAATAAAGCGACAGTAGCAGTAGTTTATAACTCACCCTCCCACTCGCGGAGTCCGGGATTCGAAGCACTGGCACGCAATGTTACCTTTACGAAATTATACGCGGTTTACACTTCTCTGTAATGTACACACAGTCAATCGACATTTACATGTAACACGAAGAGTCGATGCCGTAGACCACTCTGGTTATGACCAGGTTCTGACCAGAGTGGTCTGTGGCATCGACTCTTCTTTTTCTGAGAGGAGACCGTCCATGTAAGAGATGAATGGTGAAAGGGTAATGGAATCGAACATTTCCATGTTAGTTCAAAAGATATCAAAACTACAGACTTAGTGTGGTGCCTCTCATGACTTTTAACTTCAGCCACTACCGGACCTGTTTGGTCACGAAAATTTAGCATTGGCTTCTCTTGGCACAATACATCCATTAGCGTTTAGTAGGTTAAAACTCAGACAAAATTTGAAAATATTGCTTTATATAAAAATAATAATCATCATCAGTCTGTTCCAGTTCATTGCCCGGACATAGGCCTCACCAGAGGGGTTTTTGCCTATATTCCCCACGATATCCATATTAATATTAATAATATACATATGTAATCCATAATAATAATTACATGTTACAATTTTACATGCGGCTATATTAAAGTGTTACGGTATACTCAGTCCGCCAGCACCACGAAATGTATTCTTAGGTTGGGAAAACGTAAATAACAATGAACACTTATAAACTGTACGAGCTTAATATTGTAAAACATACGTGTATGAAGCTTAACTGAAGCCGATGTCCTCAACAATCTGTCAATTAGCGGCACACGGCCGGCGACCTAGCCGCTGTCGCAATCACCTTTCTAACGGAGGATGACTAATAATCATTGTTACACTTATCGTGTATGTATAGCCTTAACCCTTAAATAGTAAAAGGGAACGTTTATATTGCTAGCGATATTTATTGTAATGCTAGAATGTTTTAATGATATTTTTAAGATAATTGCACAAAATAAACATTAAAATTTGCCGATAAAAAGCGCTTTATTGTGCACCGTTTTAGTCATAAGTTGCAGCAATATAATTAAATACAGCTAATATTGAGCTTATTATAATGTTTATAATAATTTATTAATATATGTGAAACGTTTACCGTTTATGTTCAAAAATAGCTATAGCTTTTTTCAAACCCACAAAACTATATTCGCCAATTTTCAAGATTAGCAATATCAGTGAATAGACATTCTTTTGATTTTCGGTACAATCACCCTCTGTCTCTTCATTACAGGACTATGCATGCCACTAGTAGTTCCAGAATGCACAATCTTTGTTCAGTGCCACACTATCCAGTTAGCCAACATACAATAGAGACACAAAGACCACCTCTGACCTCTCTAACTGGGTTTCCACCGGCATCCAAGAAATTATCCTTGTCTAATTTAAATATCGGTATCTAGTTAGTTATCCGGTCGTCATCAGCGATTAATTAACTTTAATTAAACATAGAGTCTGTGCTTAGGCGCCACGAGGTGCGATTCTAAATGGCGCCGGGCGAGCTGATCGACACGAGAACCCCTACGTGACTCGCGATGCATTAAGATAACGCATTACATATTTCACCGCATACATGCGCTATAATGTCTTCATTACGCTCTCGCGTATCGAATTATGCTAATGTAGAGCTAGACGAGCGCGCCGGTGCTGGTGTAGAGACGAGCGGTATCGCATTTAAAAACGAAACAATTTGAAAATCGCTCCCCCGCGGCGCCGCGCTGCGCCCGCGCGCTCCAGATTGGCAGAGTGAGTGACGTCCGCTGTCCTTATTGGTCGATAAGATTTGACAGATAAGAAATCGGCGGCGGTATTAAAGTGGATGTGTCTCGGGTATTTACGGCTTGTAAAAATCTCCAAACTGTATCGCCGTAACAAAAAGTTGGGTGCGCAGTGCTCTATCGGTTCCGGCGGACCGGTCTCTCGCATCTATCATGTGGGATTGAAAACATCTGTCGACATTGTTATATCGGAGAGTAATAGACGTTATGATATTGTTAAGGGACGTATGATATACTGATTATATAATAATGATTATCAGCTTTCAACTTAACTAACACGCCCTAGACATATTGTTAGAATTGTTAAGCCGCGGCTTTCTTAAAACGATCACACGCCATCATCATCACGCCGGTAGAAGTGAGCGTGTTGCCATACACCAGACATAATCCCACATTCCGAGCTATCGTTACAAATTTCAAGTTAGAAAAACTCAACAGTACCCGACCCAAGGATAGAATCCAGGAACCTCTTGATCGACAGTCGCGCAGCCACCGGGCCAGTCTCTTCTTAAATATAACGTCAATAAAAACAGTACCACTACTTACAATAGAAATAAGTAACTAAATGAAATTAAACCAAAACTTTACTACAATGTAAATTAAAATTACATATATAATTTTGACTTCCACACTTGAGGCCGGAATAGGAATCCAATTGAAAGCGTTGCTCCTGTAAAAAAATAAAGATGAACCCAAATTAACCAATATCGTTCCCTTTTTTCTGAGAACAATCAATTCTTTTGAAATACCTAGCCAGTCTAACTTGCAAGTATACATATCCGTTCACCCATGCTCCATTTAGAAATAAGAGGAGATCCGTGTTCCAACAGTAGGCCACGCTTTTGCTTTACATCAGACAAGTGGTCAAACGCTGGCCTATACTAAAAAAAAAAGTGAAATAATAAAAGGATTGGAAAAACATAACAAATTAAAATTAATTGATATTGTTTACAGGTGGCCGTTTCTGCTCCTTCTCTCCCTGCATCGAGCAAGTGCAGCGGACCTCCCTGGCGCTCCAACAGTACGGATTCCAAGATGTGCTCACTATGGAAGTACTGCAGACCGAGCTGAAGATCAGCCGTAGAATTGTATCCGTGAGGGACTTATCGTTCCTGAAATATAAGGTTAGTTAAAGACTCCAGAGACAGCCGAATTTTGGAAGTAGTATTTTTTTATTAAAAAGCAAAGCAATCAGACAGGTGGCCCATCTGACGGAAAGTGGTCAACGTCGCCTATAGACATTGGGAATAATAAAGGTTACCAATGTGTTGCCTGCCTTAAAAGAACTTTTTGACGCTACGTTTGAAGAATCAAATGTCTCGGAGTACCTTAAACATCTCCGACGAAAAATCATTCTATAAATAGTTTGTCGGAAATAAACATACTCTACGATACACATTCGTACAAACATCACACAGAATCTTTTTTTTACGAAACCTTAGCTTCCAACTTTATTGCTATCAAACAGCAATGGATACGATTATATCGTCACAGTTAATCGTTATTAATCCAACATGTTTGTTATACATATGTATACTTAAATATTGAATGCACTTACCTCTTTCTCGTGTACATAAAATATGTACATATCTGTGCGAAAACTTAGTGTTTCAGTAGTAGCACATTTTATAGACATAACTCCGTCCATGATTCTTTACATTTTATAGATCCAAAGCACTTTATAAATCTTTGCAATGTAACGATCAATATCTTCAGTTTATAATGGTTAAGAATGTTGCTCTAACCGATTTGAGATAGGGCCTCGTTTTAAATACGTAAATATCGATATCTGGGGCGCCTATTGACCTCTCCGGCGACACATTAACTCAGCTAAGTTACGACGCGGCACAGCTACAGTACCGGAATCGATCAGAGTCTAACAAGCCAATAATCGACAGAATACTAAAGTACCACATGTGAAGTATATAAAAGCTGAGCGCGAGATGGTTGCGACATGACTCCGCGCGCATGTGCTCTATGCATCAACCTGACAAATATGGCAACGGCATCATTCGCGTGAAATAATCCCAGCGTTCGCCGTTGTGCCAGCAGCTTTAAACTTTCATTCGATCTAATCGATATGATAGAGAATCGATTCGGTTGTTAGTTACGACGCAGGCCCCGCGCTGCCAAGATTGGACCTGCGGAGGAGATCGATCAGGGCCCAACAAGCCGATAATTGACAGAATTCTAACATACTACGTATGTGTTTAGTGATATTTACAACGTGGTTGATATAAAAACAATCAAAGGAACCGAGGAAAATAGCAATTTATAAAACTTCACATTTAAAAATCACTCATTTGTTTGCTCGTAACACAAAGGTTCTGAAACATTCGCGTTTTGGTTTCACAATTCTGCTTGTCATTGTTTTTAAGATTTTTTTTAAAAACGTTAATTAATCGAATGTCCATCCCTAACCTCTTATGCTCTACGGTCCTAATCTTGTCATTTACCTAAAGGTTGTCTGGTAATCGTTTCAGAGATTAATTCATTTTTTTTTTAAATGCAAATTATCGTTATTAATAATTGTGTACAATAAACAATAATCGTTGTCCCGTTGACGTTGTTGTAAAAGCCAAGTATCACATACATATAACAGAGAAATATCTATAAACCTCTATTCATTTGAATAAAACGTAACATCACGCCCATAATCCTCGAAAAGGTAGGCAGAGTAGTGTAGTACGGTTAAAAGGTGTTGAAAAGATGTACGTATGTGTAAGCTTCGGTTTATGAAAAGTGTGACGATTTAGAAGAACCACGTTAGATATGTGATAAAAAAATATCACTTAGTATTCTCAGCTAACCTGTAACCCACCTGTTACGAAGATATAATAAAAATAACAGAGCTGAAAATGTTTGTTCTTAAAGTAGTCTCTAATAAGAGATCTCTATAAATTAGCACCAAGTCAATCCGCGGGACCTAAAAATATGGTGACGCAATACAGTCTGTGCTAAGTGGAAATGGCAGTAAATAACAATGATACATTTAGAGTGTAGATAGCGCGATAGTATACGAATATGCAAATCAGCTTACAGTTAAGCAGTCGCTTAAGAGATAAGCTTATAATTATTTATTGATAGAAACCAATGACAGTGTAATATTTCAAAAGAAAACTTAGATTTATAGAAAAATATAGATAATTGGTCCGCATTCGTTTGTATTTGAATTTTAAAATTATTTCAAGCGCAGCTCGCAATTTTATTATCGATGGATGGATGAGATATAAACGGTATTATGTAATTTTAACCATGTAACACAACATAATATCACGCCTGTATTTCTCCCAAGGAGTAGACAAAGGAGTGCAGCACTCCCACATTTCATAACTTACATAATTATGTATGTTATACGCCCCATAGAATACGGAGTAAGCCTATTGTCATTCACCAGTCACGATAGCAGACTTCATGTTACTACTGGGCATGTCAAGTAAGAAAAATCCGATAATAATTTGCTCCACCCGGGTATCGAACTTAAAACCTCCTGCTTAGCAGTCACACTACTGAACCAACTAGGCAGTCTAACATGTTATGAAATATCTTTTAACAATGTCTTTTCTTTAACTATCGTATGGTGTCAGTGATAGCCGGTACAATATGAATTCGTATTTCATTCACATCCTCGCCCATTCATATCTGTGCCACGTTGACATGAGCCTTCAGTGTCGTTTAGCTACGGTCTTCACGCCGACCTTTGCGCGGTACGTTTCATAACGCGAGTGCTGCCACCTAGCCACCTAAGCCACCTTTAACGGAAGGTCTAGTTGTTACGCTCGGTGCACTTGACGTGTGTTGAGGCGTTAAAGCGAATTTAACACGCTGTATCGCTTCTAGTATTTCTATATGGTATATACAAAGACCGCTTCGTTGCGACTTGCGAACGCAACTGCTGATGGAGAGGTCCTGGGTTCACATTACAGATCGGGTACTATTGGATTTTTCTAACTTAGATTTTCTAGTACTAGCTCGGCCTCTGGATATGTGCGTGGTGTATGGATTGCCATACACCACGCGAATCTATTGAGATTCATCACCTATTGCTGACACGTAAAAATATGTGGCATAACATAGGTGGGTGATACTCCCAAAACGTTTAATAGTTAAACATTAATATGGATTAGCCTCCCCAAGAAGTATTTGCAATCAGACAGTATACGAATTCCTAATATGTTTGGTCTACAAATTGATGTAGATCACAACCGCATCAGTAACCATTCTAGTTCTTCTGGATACTAAGAGACCTATCAATTTATTAACGTCTGTCTGCTCGTGCTGCTAAAACAATCTGCTTTATATTATGTTAAAAATTTCCTTGTGTGTACCTTATATTGTATTCTCGGGGCAAACCTTTTTTATTCTTTCTTTCCAAAAAACGTTTCCACAAGTGCTGACTTGCCGCCCATCAGGTTTGAATCGTCCTCAAGATCGATTTAGAAGCGTTGATTGATCGCGTGACGGATGAAAGCGGATAGATATAAATAGTCCGCCGCGGAATCCGGTCGCGATTCTATTTCGATACACTATTGCTTTACAAACATTCTATTAACGACTGTTTATTATTAATAGAACAATAGGGATCGGACCGGCCTCGGTAACGTAATGTTACATAGGACTATTAGTCTCGATATCGTCAATCGATATTGTTGAACTGATTCGATACATCGATTGCCAGCTTTGCCTATGTGTGCAATATGTATATGTGTAATGTTTTATATGTTTGTGAACTGTGTATTGTGTGTTCATCACGGACTTATACATACGTAATTATATAACAACAATGATTTTGTATGACTCGATAAACGAGTTATTGATTAAAAATCGATGTTTTTATATAGTCTAGCATAAGTACGATACATAAGTAGACAGTATAAGGATAAATTCGTCGCGAACAGCGTAAACTAAACTTATAAGAGCAGAAACATTCATGTAAATTTGTCGAGCCGCGTACGTGTCGCAGCTTGTGTTGTTGTTGACTGTGTAATATGCCAGTGTCAGGACGGCGATCGGTTCCCATCAAATGTATATACACATCAGTATATACACATCTATATAATTTAATATAACAGTGTTGTGGAAAATATTAGTACCTAAATAATTCTGAACGAAAACAGCGAAAAGACTGTTCTGCCTGACCCTTCCTGTATAAAAGGTGTGATGTTACGTTACGCTAAGACAGTCAAATAGCGACAATCTATGTATACTTGAGACCATTAGTACGACTATATTTTTAATTACATATTTATAACTTAACATTACACCTGTGTTTATCCCCTCTCGTGATTCTCAGTTATGTTATATGTCCCACAATGGAATAGAGGATGAGCTGATTGCCATCCACCGGTTGAAGATAGAAAAACCCAAAAATACTCTGTCCGACTATTAGATCGAACCCAAGACTTCTTGATTAGCAGTCGCGATTGAAACCACTCGATAAACGAGGCAGTATGTATAGGTACGTAATTCAATTAAAGCAGAGTCTCCTTTAAATAATTTCAATTAAGTTTAGAAGTGTTATAGTAATTTATAAAAATATCCCCGCTCTCATAAGACAAAATACAACACGATCTCGAGAAAATGTTCTACATTTCCATTTCCATCCAGCAACACTGTTGCATACAATTTCGCCTTGATGCATGTATTATAAAGGTTACATTAACGGTCAGTATTTTCGGCGTAGGGTATCTTAAGTTGAAGCTACCGCCATTCGATTTTGTACTCTACACCTTACACAACAGCGTCGCTTTTGGTCTGAGGGTTTCCTTGGTAGAATGTGTGTTTGCTATCAATTATGGCTAAGCGAAATAGGTCTTTATGGGTATCGTATTACGGTGTATATTCGTGTTACGCGTGTGGTCAATATCGGCGACATATCGGTCTCGCGTTCGCAAACGTCACGTTCGCCGTTTGTCGCGAACGGTCACGCTTCGGACGGTAGCGAACACTTAGTGTTGACCACTGCTCTCGATATCTATATCGATAGTTCCGCTAATGAATTACATGCTCCAGTTTGCGATCGTTTTGTTCTGTAGTTTGAAATTTATCGATACTTTCATAATTAGGGAAATTAAAATCCTTCTGTTGTTTTATTTGATTGTTTCCGTTAAGCTTATGTTTATCAGCTTTTTATTATTTCTCATTATTTGTATGGCTATCTTAAATTTTCTGTTTATTCTAATTCTAATTGTTTACATAATGAAATATTACTTTAAAATGTGCT
Source organism: Parelbella ahira ahira (assembly GCA_018244795.1). Lineage (NCBI taxonomy): Eukaryota > Metazoa > Arthropoda > Insecta > Lepidoptera > Hesperiidae > Parelbella > Parelbella ahira. Next base: position 766 of record DWME01005228.1, on the reverse strand, counting down.
ACTTAAAGATAACATAAGTTCCTTGAAACAATTGCCAAGATAAATTATTTACACTATTCAGTGCTGCCATGAATACTGTCATTGAAATTGTGTTGCGGTGCTAAATTATTTTAAACGATCTGTAATTCAAATAGTTTAATTCGATCACTAAAAACGGAATGCCATTATAAATCCCAACCTATTTGTTTTAGCTAATTTACGGTAATCGATACATATCGATCGATTTAGTTTTCGATTTTATCGATAAAATCGCCGGCATGCCTAAAACAATGGCAAATTCAATCCGTGGGAAAATCAGTGAAGCTTTTTAAAATCTGTATATTTCTAAAAGGTACTGCTGGTATGCCCATACATTAGAGGTACACTATTAGTTTATGGCTTGCATTATTTTATGCCGTATATGTAAAATTACCTATTTCGGGGTGGCCCAGATAAGATCGTGTTTTAACGAACGGATAGTGGCGAGTTATCACGTAAAATTGCGTCTGGCCGGATTTGTGACTGAGTTACATAGTGCAGATTACGAATGTAAGTGGAAGTGCGAAATGTCCAATAAATTATTCGGTATTTATTTGGATGTTAGATTTGTGTCGCAACCGTGGACCTGTTGCGAGCAGTGTGGTTTGCGTGCGTATATGACAAAATAGTGTAATGTTTGGTGGTTGGAAAACAATTTTAATAATAATAATAAAATAATAATCGACCTATTTGTCATTCCACTGTTGGAATATGGGTCTCCTCTCATATTGAGAGGGTCAAGGCCATA
>DWME01005227.1:0-15195 GCA_018244795.1 Parelbella ahira ahira | reverse complement strand
CCTAACATTTCTTTTTGTTATAATGAAATAATATATAGACTGCTCCGTATATGACGATTTCTATATTTGGGCAGGATATTAAAAATAGTTATATTAGTTGCTGTAATATAGTAATAAAAGTGTCGTAGGTATATATGTCATTGTTAGTGGTCGAAATGTGTTGTACCTACTTTAAGATACACACAAACCGTCAGGTCGATAAGGTTTACTAATGGGTGCTTTCTGCCCACCCCGTTACAAATTTGGCCTGACCTTACAATAGAAATATCAATAATAATAATTTCTTAAGATACACCACGGTTGCGGACTTTGCAGTTACCTATGTATATAGGTAGGTATATTTTAAATACTCACTCTTTCGTATTCTGTGGCCTCTATTTTCCATCATTATTTGTCCATTTCTCGTTTCCTTATAGATACACTTCCGCAGTCGTTTCTAATGTCTTATCAAATAATATCTTTTGTTTCAAATACCTAGAAAGTTCGTCCAATTAGAACAACCTGTTTCCTGTTATCCCCTGCGTATACACGTAGCTGTATTTGTTTTACTACAGTTTTCACGTGGATAAATCATTTTTTTGTTCAATATCGACGTTAATGGGAATACCTCGCTCGACTATTTCTAATATTCGTTAATTGTGACGCGTAGGATCTACATATAATAAGGCTACGGGGCCTTATGTTACCGCTAGTCTACATCCTGTTAGACATATGTGTGTTTCGCTTGCTTGGTATGTCACCAGCGCTGGAATGCACGTGATTATGTATGTGTGCATATCACACATACATAAATAAGTAGTCCGTAAGCTTTCGTACATCACTTTTTTCGATGATAGTCAAACTTATTGTGATATGGTTACGTAAGAGACGGTGTCACGGAATGTTGAATTAATCTTAGTTAACAGGTTTTTTTAAGCCGTCTTCCATGAAAGAACATCAGCCACGAATTTAATTTTAGCCAATTCTCGTCCGAAAAATACATTCTCGATAATATTAGCTAACGTCACGGAGCCTCATGGATAATTCACGAGACTTAACATCAACTAATTTGAACGCTTAACTCACTATGTGGATTAAAGTAGTAGTAGTCGTTACCGGGCTGAAACTCGTACAAGCGAGGCGAAGCTGCCGAACCCAACAGAGCTTTCATGTTCGGCGCACGGGGAACTTCGTTAATATCATATCCAGAGCGCTGCGTAATTACTCTGTGCGCGCGCTTGATTTTCACCAAACATTGCTTATAAAGTTTCGTGTTCAAGAGCTGAAGGATTCGCACAGGTTTAATATTACGTTGATATTCCCCTGTTATTCCCTTGTATATTTTCCCCTGGAGTGACGATATACGCAAAGTGGCTGGCAGTGGTTGGATGCGAAGAGCTGAAGATCGAGGTCAGTGGCGTGCCATTGGTGAGGCCTATGTCCTGCAGTGGACGAGAGTAGGCTGATGATGATGATTCCCCCGTTTTTTTATCTACAGCAAAGGTTACTGGGATGTTGTTAACTTTTAAAGGAAGTTTAGTTTGTAGGTTTTTCCGACTTGTATGTTAATGATATGAACATGTTTTGAAAATCTATATACATAGATGTGTGCAGTGATTGAATGAGTTGCAAAATGGATATGCTTCAATTTTACGTGGAATAATATTGGGTGTTCGCATATCCTGTGTTTGGGTGGAATTGCTATAAAACTATCTTGCTTTTCAATTTGATATTCACCTACGTACATACATATATGTACATACATATGTTATAGTAAAGCAAGATAAAATGTCTGAGTACCTCTAGATAAGGCCAACTCATATAATTAAAACATCAATTAACGATAAGTGTTTAATAATATAATATTGCAAGGTATCATTAATAAATTCGGCGAGCCCGTAGATCGATTGTAATTAGCACGTGTGCGGCGTTTCGTTTCGTGAAGGTCTTTTTATTTTCATATCAGATCTGATAATAAAGAGCATTGGCAACGCTGTGAATGTTCAAAGTCTACGTTCTAAGGACCTTGCCCTTGGAGTTTGCCCAGCTGTGGGGTTCATAATGTGCAACATGGATACCCTGTTACTCGTACAACCATAAAAACTTGTTACGATCCGAGACACTAAGACGTTATTCACTAATGGACCGGAATAATTAGCGTTGTCAAACGCGATATTTCTAGGGTGCCATGATATACGAGGTATCCGCGAAGATACAAATGGGTTCCGGACACGTATCGGCCGTAATTGTGTTTTATGGCGGTAGTAATAAAATCCAATTTGGCGTGCATGCGACACGCTAGATTAAGTAATTAAACGGCCTTGTAATGAGACCGCTCATTGTGTGTTTTCATTTTACTGAAAATACCTTTTTTGCGTATTACGTGTGAACGGCACCGATATATGTATGTGGATATGTGTAATTTTTTCGTTTGGACCCGTGTACGGTTAACAAAAAATTACACTTTAATGTTTTAAAAAAATTGAAATGTAACCTACCCGAGATACTTTTGTAATGAGTTCCCGTTGATTGTACCGGTTCGGATTGGTGTCGGACCTACTAGCTTTTGGAGAACCCCGAAGATATGAAGGCATTATATTATTACCTTTAAATCTCCATACATTTATTATGCTATCATGTATATTTTCAATAATAGACCTAATGAACTATGACGTAGGTTCTGCATGAGCCAGAAACTGAAAGAATTAGGCGCGGTAAGAAACGCATATTTTTAAAATTTATATTCCACAGAAGCAATAACTCATTCATAAGTATGTACGTCTGTCTATAATAATATTCCGAGCTCAATGAACGTCCGTGCTTTTGAATAAATAACAGAAAAACAGTCGATCCAAAGGTACGTACAAAAGCTTATGACACTTAAAGGATTACTTCAATGATACGAAAGCTCGGGCATGATCGACCTCTGCCAGTCTTTTTATGCTCTGTTTTAATATTGAAGCCTACAAAAAGGGAATTACGAGCAGGTGAGAACGACCCGACATTGACACAAACGACCAGAGTTCTGGTGTTTGTTCAGTCTCGTGCCAAACTGATACTGTTGAAGAATTTTCCTTATAGAACTATTTACATTTTGAATAACAAATCGCTCAGAGTTTTTGCTACACTTACTGATTGTTTCTCTCGGTACACTGTAAAAAATGAACGGATAAATGTATCATTTTTCATTAATGTGACTGAAATTTGAAATGAAAACGTTGAATCATTTTATATCGCGATATATACGCGTGGTTTTCACGAATAACGTAGTATGATATACAGACCTAGTTGTCTTTCATTCTTCTTAATAGAACATACTGGATATGTCTGTTTGCATCGTATCACGATGTAATCAATCCTCTTGCTGCAGATATGAAATTAGCGAAGTTCATCCCGAAGCGAGCTGCAGCGCCCGTGCGCGCGACGCGGCATATAACTCGATCTGTTCGCCGCTACAATTGGAATAACTTCAGCGCTAATTCGCGTTATTACGTTTCTGAACAAATTCGTCAGTGAGCTGTATGCTTAATTCTTTTTTGGCAAACATGCAAATCTGTTCTCCGGTCACCCTCGGCACTTTTGAACACTACAGTTTTAATTTGACCGCTTTTTGAACTTAGACAAGAAGCTTGAAAATATGGTTTTGCGAATGATGCACTGAGAATTTTTATCTATATTATTGCTTGTATGGGTTTTAACAATGAATAGTTTAAAAGGCTTTTTAGCGAATAGAAAGACAGAGAGACAGAAGACAGAAAGGACGGTAACAGGTTCTGTGCATATGTTAATCATCATATAAACTCTATATAGGTATATATTTATGTTAAGAAATTCAATGGTTAAAAATAAAAAACTCATGTCTGAAAATGATCTACTATTTTCTGTCAGAGAATCCATAATAACTCGTATTACCATTTAATCTGTAGAGAATATATAACATCACCATTACCATAATTATTATCATTATTACCATCATCATCGACCCATTTATCGATATACTGACGGGCACTGATTTTCTTTCAACACGAGAAAATTAAGACTGCCAGGCTGACCTAGTAGTGCTCGTTGCACAAGACCGTTACTCACGTGACTGCATATTATTTCTTTTATTAAATACATATGTTATTGTTTCATAATAGAATACTAATTTATAACGTAAGTATACACATATGCACATATTCTTAAGTACCATATCTTTGTCTACAAACCAAAAGTTAAGTAGTTATATCGTCGGAAGATTTTCCCTTTAGAAAATAATTTTCGAAGCGAAAAAAGCGATCAACATTACATTGCTTAACATTTATTCTTATGTGCGCTACTGCCACTGAGCTAGCAGCGCTTTGGAGGTTGTTAATCCTGAAACGGCTCCAGGTGGTTGACTTTGGATAGGCGGCAAGTGGAATCCATTAAAAGAGCGCTGAACTTATGTTCACCGAATTTATTTTTGGTGGATAACAGAAGAACCCGAGGTGGAGTTTATTTGCAGTTACCTAAATTGTGATTTACGTTACGATGAGTGTAAGCAAACGAATAATAAATTAAAGTTTTTTTCATTTATTTTCAGTTGTTCCACTTTTTTTTAAATTCATTCCATTTGCTTTCAACATGGATGTAAATATAACAAATCAAATTAAATAAAAAACAAAATTAAATGGTGATTTTTCCTGCCGCTGTGATTTTTTAAATTTAACATTTTATGGTTACAATTTTTCTAATACCTCGTTTCTTATATCCTTCCGGCTATGATCGGATCCTTTTATCTGCGAAACTACAACATCCGCCGCAAATTGCAGGCCGGTTATGTTCGGCTGTCTTTTGATACCCCAATTATTAATAACGTCTCTTAACTCATTTTATGTTGCAAATTACAAGGTGTTCCCTCCATCCTCCAAACCTTTAAAAAAAGATTCATCGACGTTCTAAAAGCGGGTTTCGTATGGAATATTCTTATACTGTAATTACTTTCTAAATTTTGAACTTTTTGTTCAGAATTCACCAACGCTGTTGACATACTTCTTTACTTTAGTTTTGCATTTTAGTCGCTGTGCTTGCATATTTTTGTGTTAAACTTGAAGCGTATTCTAAAACTGAAAGGCTAATTAGATTCTCAGCTGTAGCAGCAGATCTTCTAATTACTTCAGATGGAAGTACAATTTTCTGGTTGTTTAAGAGTGTCTACGAATGTAAATGGGCTATAGTTACGGTGTATCTATCGTTCATCATCATCTTCATTCTATACACGACATTTCAGGAGAAATAATACATCTTAAAAGATGACGAGCGGTCGTAATTGAATAGGTAAAAGCGTACTCATTATTGCTTAATGAATATAATACTGTTGTTTATAGAAATCACAAAATTAATAAAGAAATGTGTACTAGAGTGATTATACATATCTTAATTTATATTATCTTATTGCAAACGGAAAACGGGCAAGCGTAGCTGATACATTTTTAACGTTTGTATGGACGACAACTAAAAGCGATTTTTTATAAGCGTTTTTGAACAAATAAGGTGTATATATCAGTACGGAATGTTATAATGATGGGTCACAGTCATTAAACGCTATCGAGCTGAGTGGGAGATCAAGACCAGCGCACACTTCACAAATGTATAAAACGACATCGTAAATTCTTATTAAGTTCCATTAAATATTTGAGATCTCAGAGAGGCCAGAGCTCTCAAAGAGAGTTCGGAACAAGATCTTTCAAAACGAATAAAGTATAAATGATATTGTAGAGTCAGTCAGAAACATCATTTTTAACAATACATCAGAAAACAATCAAAATTCAACTTCTTTCGAAAGTGCTGTGAGATGGCTCTCAATAAATTAGGTCATTTTATTATTATGTTATCTGTATACAAATACTGGATACTGGAAATAATATTGACTTCGCTTTGTTGCGTATCATTTCATTTATAAATATGAAAATATAACTTTGGTCGGTTATTTATTCTGTCGTAGCTCAAAAGTTCTGAGGGTATATCAGGAAAGTGCTGTGCATATGCTACTAACACCAGTCTGTAAGCACCTTTCTGTTTTGACCCTTTTATCATTGAACTGTTGGAAGACCGGTCTCCTCTCATAAAGAGAGGGTTAAGGCCGCTGCCTGAGTGAGTCAATCAGTACTTAATTCTATCAAATGTTTGTCAAAGTATGTTTGCTGCTCTCGCCAATTATGGTTTCCAACGCGATGCATACCTTTCAGACTTCTCACAATTACGTGGAGTTACTAATTGACCAAAATGTAAGAATGTCGTCTTTAGTTGACTTATCAATACATGTTATGAAGGAAATGTAAGAAATCTTATTTATATAATAGGCCGAACTCTGGCTGTAAGTTATTTTATCCATATAAGAAAACTTCTTATTTTAAAGCTTATGTTTTCAGGAATTAGTTAAAATTATATATATCAGTGACAACTAAGCCCCGTGTATCAGTGTGTACTTAGTTTTACATCAATATATCAACTAAGTGATGAATGTATCGTTTGCGAACCGTTCATAATGTTGGCGGTAAGCTTTTTATCCCATTCATAATTATCGCGATATTTTATTGTAGATCATTTGATGTAATATGGTCGCTATTAAATGAACACTTCTCTAGCTGTTGTTTTTACTTTGCAACATATAAATAAGTAAATGAATGTTTACATAAGTAAATGAATAAAATTCGTAGTACTTCGCTCTGAAGGTTTCAAGTTTAAATTCAGTTCACCGTTCGAGAATGTTCACTGTTCGAACCCGATTTTAGAATACTACTCTCGAAAAGTTAGCACAACATTATCAGAGCAATCTAATCCTAATTCGTTAATTAGTGAAATACGAATTGTTTTGTCAACAAGCCTGCAGTGTTTTTAATGAGAGACCGCCGCTTTATTTTCCTTTCATTACAGTTCAAAACGGCACGATAGCAGTTCGTTATGGCAACTTCCCAAGAGATGTCGGTCGATTGCGAATTTACCTGCTACCAGGGAGAGAATTAGATTTTTCTTTTTCTGTAGTTTAATAAAACAAGCATGGTGAGCGAACCAATACGAAGTTTTCGTGTGGGTTGTTAAAATTAGATTTGCGACGTCACGATTGGAACAGACCTGACCAGACTGTTTGTGTTGTGCGTGTGTATTTAGGAATTCAGTTTCACTTGCCATGACAATATGTGATACAGACTGATGATAGTTTTGGTGGTGTCGTTTCAATGTGTTTCAACAACTGTTTCTACATTTTATTTGAAAACTTTTTCTTTGGCGTTCATAGAAATATAACCAACTTGTAGAATGGATGGAATGGAATGGATTGGTGTTGGGGGTGGGGGTAAAACCAACTTGTAGAATTGATGGAATGGAATGGATTGGGGTTTGGGGTCACTTTTGTCACAGAATCGGTAACGGTAGGGGTACAAGATTCTTTGAATGAAGATCGCGAACCGACCTCCACAATTTACGATTTCTCTTCCCTTTGGACTAGATCAGCAATCGGTCATATATTTTTGTACTAACAACCATTGCTGATGATACGCCCTATTGTAAATCTGACTCTTCGACATAATTGTCATCAATAGATTCACCTTTATTAACTCCATTGGCTACTTCGAGTGTGATTTATAAACTTTCAACGGGGAAGTTTCGTCGTGTCTCTAATAGCTCTCACTGGGATTGTTTGTTGTGGGTAGTGGTCAATTTCAGGAATCACCCCTGAGTTGAGAGAAAGGACTCTTAATAGTTAAGAATAAATAGGGGATGCGACCAATACAATATCCATTTAATAAAATATTGCACCGTTTCGCTCCAATCGTTCCTGCGGTTGTGTTCCAAATCGATTTATAAATTCACTTTCCGCTTCATTATTGTATCGGTTTCCCGATATTATTGAATGTACTTTTGGGGCGGCACCCATTGGCGAGGCAGCATCGCAATTGTAGTAATAAGCCGGTAAAAATTGACATCATCGCCATTTTCAAAACCGGTGGTTTTGTACACTGAATCCAAAGAGAGATTGATATCAATAGATTCGTTATGATAGGTTGAGATCGAGCTTGACAATGAGTAATGCCAATGCTTCGCCAGTTCGCCAATAGATCAACCCTTACTTGGCGGATGGATGGCGTTAATTCGGATTATGTGTCCGGCCGATAATCAATTTGTGAGATAGTCGATCGAGCAGACAAATTAAATATGCTTAAAATATCATTATTAAAAGTGTGTTATGTTCAAATTATTGTGGTTATTGATGGAGATTTGGACTTTCCTTCAACGGATAATAAAAATAAACCATCTTTCAGAAATTAAACTGTCTAGTGCGTCTCTAATAAGTTTTGAAGATAAGAACTGGAAGCATCTTTTTAAACCTTGAGAAAATTTGCTAACAGCGTTCACTCTGTAAGTCCAGAAGCCGTGAAGCATGTACAAAGCAATTAATCTCCAAGCATAGTGCATTTATTATTACATCCAACCGATGTAGCAACTGATACGGACACATACACAATTCCCTATAAGGAGAGAGAAGATACACGCAATAAAATAGATACTTTGCAATAAATGTCACGCAGATAAACGATAACGTATGTGCGATGAATCAGACAGACGGTAGACATTAGCGTTCATTATGCCAAACTAATTAATATTTACTTATGTGTTTATTGCTACTGAAACGGAATTGTTTTACGAGCTCGATACAACGGAATCGGCGCGACGGGCGTGTCACTGTGATAAATTTTCTATAACGATTTTTCGGGACTAAGAACGTGTACTATTTCTTTACTATGTATAATCATTGTTAGACTTAACAGTTGAGGAATCTGCTAATCCACACTGAAATAGTCTAATCGTGTATTATAAATTACAACTTATTTAAATTGTGTAGTATTTTTTGTGTTTAGTTGTTTCTTTTACAATATTAATGCGCTACAATAGTGCTTCACGTATACAAAGCTTTGTACCCGTTTTCAATTTTCTAATGCGATCGAAGTTTTTATAGATATAATCCGACTCATGAAAGAGTCGGATTATCTGATCACGACCACAATACAGATTGGCGCCGCGCTTGCGGCCGGCCGATAATGCCGCTGCATAGTGTGCATATCTGTGTGCTCGTCGGGCCGGCACCATGCACAATTTCACTGCGGACATTATTCATTTAACATGTTATTTACCAAAAGAAATACTTGCTTGCGAGAGCATATACCAGAAATAACTTTGAATTTCTTCACTACTAAAAAGTTTCTTGTACGTATTGAACATCTTTGAATTCCGCGATTTATAGTGTAAATATGATTATGTCCGTTAACAATAGAGAAATGATTCTAGGTTTCGCTGTAAATTTTAAAGTATAATTCCAATTATTTGCAAAAACATGTTGTGTATTCTGTGGTTTCATCGAGTTCAATTAATATTATTGACGGGTTTAAGCCGCATCATAAGTTTTAACGGTGGTCATTGGAAATCATAGAAGGTACATTTCATAAGATCCAATATAGGTCAACAGGGAATTGAAAAATAAAAATCCGAATTGTTCGCAAATTGCTGCTGATAATAATACGAATGTATGGATAGTAGTAGATAACGAGACAAATATACATATTGATGGCATATCAAAGCGTGTTGCAAAACCGTTAATGATAACGTTACAGATAACGCGCTGATAAGAGATAAGCTGTACGATGGCAATGGGCCGGTCGCGGACGAGGATTCGTTGAACTCTACAACCTTGGAAATGTTTGTTACCTAATAGCGCCTCAAAATATTAGTATTTAATTTAAGTTATGAATATGTTTGTATATTAGAACGGTAATTTGTGAACATATCGGACTTCATAATTAGATTAACACTTTCTGTGTCGGTAGTGATGTAAGGTGTTGCGAATTTTGTCATGTGATAGGGACTTTGCAAGAAATAATTTTAAAACAAGTTTAATGGTTGACAATTTGGGAAGGAAAAGCCGGAAATTCGAAAAGAAATATGTTTGCTGATATTGATTATATAAGCCTTATTTATATTTTGATATTCACAGTAAAATTCAATATTGATTTTAACTTTATCAAGACAATACCATAATTGTTGACATTGAATCGTTGACTTTGAATTGTTGCCTTTGTGACTAATGCTCTATTAGCAAAGTGGCTACGTAGCACAGCACGCTCTAATTAAATCCGAGATAGGTACATATGTATATGTTCGTAGAATAACAAAATTTTCCGCAAACGATATGGGTTCAGTGAACTTTAAAAGTGAAAACGTAGATGTTTGTTAATTAATCATGATTTTATAACGTAACGGAAATAGTCAAATGTTGGTTTTGAAGATTGCGATGATTGAATAGGCGCGTGGAAATTCTCGATCGACTCGCTGTGGTTTGTAGTATGTAAGTTCTAATTCTATAAAGCCAACTGTTTTTGTGTTGTGATTTGCGCACAACTGTCCGCACACATACGTTATTCTACTTTAATGACGATTGTAATGATAATATTAATAACACCCTTATTAATAATAACCAATATACTGCTCATAAAGCTACGTGAGGTTTGTTAATTAGCGAGCCTATGCCTTTCGTACTGCGGTTTGTTAATCATTTTACCTATTTTACGTTGTAACGAATAATGATCTAGCTTTATTTCAACGTTTTTATTATCAAAAGCTACATTTTGACATTAAATATTGTCGTCGTTTGTTCACAGGCCACCCAAAATGATGCTGGAGTCGAGCCGGTAAGTTGTTTTATAACTAAATTTAAATTCGAAACGTTTATTTTCGTTTCAATTTCATAACAACATGTTTATGCTTCCATTGACCAATTCAGTCTTCTAATGATATGTTATTATTTGGTTTTACTTCTTTGTATTTTGTTTTAGTTCGTTTCGGATTGATTTTCCTTTTTAACGCCTTTTAGTTGTTATGAAATTTTTTTTATTAACTTCTGCCTTTTGTCACTTCATCTGCTGCTATTTCCATTCAGTGATTTGACACATTCCGATAAAAGGTAAAATTCTGTTAAATATTTCAACTATAGATCAATTATAAACACATAATCTGAGGCGTACTTAGTAATAGCTATTCTTTTAAAAGTAAACTCGTTCGCTATAAAAAATATACAAATTCACGAAACAAATTACTTCTTAGTATCATTGTTTGAATCACGTTGAAATTCTCCATTTTTAACCTCTCCTAAGTGTTTTTTTCTTTTTTGCTTTTCTTTCCTAGAGCACGTTACTGTCATTAAATCCATTTGAGTGTCGCGATTTAAAAAGCCATTAAAAATTCCGAGAGCAGCAAAGAGTTGAACTAATGTTAATGCACGCGATTATGTTTTATGCTCCTCTAGTACGCGTTTCCCCTATAAAGACCGCTGCACAAGCTTCTTAAAAAGGACTGTTATGAAGAACAACGATAGAACAATGAAAAGAAATGAAGAAAATTATGGTGCCATTGCTTCTGTACTATAATTAACAGTATGTGTAGATATTACTATGTATAGAATATATCAAAATAACCACCGTAGTAGTGCTTTCAACGTCGATTCATCTTCTATCGACATAAACTTTTATAAATTGCAAATATTTAATTGCCAGTTCCACTTCTGTGAACTGTGTGCATTTCAAAAAGTATGTGGCGCTGTGTGTGCCCGCCCTCAGCGAACAAACGGCCGACCGAGTGTGTTGCACTCCGCATAATTAGTTTCGCCTAGCCACTCGGCAACTGGCATCTATTGCGTGAAGGTTTATCATTTCTAATGCTTTGTTTAATTACCGCGCGTCGTATGTTACACTCGTCTACTTTTCTGTTGGAGTTATTTTCTATTCTTGCATAGTACTTTGTTCACTTTTAACACTTATTTTAGTGTTGTTCCGTTTTGTACTTTGATTGCTTTTATATTTTTAGCTTTTGTTGTACACATAGTAAAGTGTACGATTTCTTAACTGGCGTCCAATTGTCAATCCATGTGAATCACGTTGAAATTTTATTCATCACATTCAAGTGCAAACATCGTCCGGAGTTTTTATCATCTCTGATTACTGTCGCGTCTTATCGTTGTTCTTTTGCCCACGTTATTTGTCATTTTCGATGTTCACGCATGCTGTATTTTCGACGTTTGGTCATTCGTTTATACCGATTTTGTTAATGAATACTCAGTGGCGGTTTCGTTTGCTTTGCTAATTACTTGATGTTCTTTTTAACAATGTTACTTATAGCGTTTTTAATTATATTAGTTTTTAATCGCTTTTATTTCTTCTATTTGCTTGAATATTGTTTGAAAAATTAGACCGAAATAAAGTCTGTACGTTTTGTCCTTTGCGCCCAAGTTCATGTCAGCTTTATTTCATATTATATTATACATATTTTTGTAAAGACCTGTAAGTTTCCATGATTTCTTGCAAAATTAATAACCCTCATTCCATATTTACGAAGCAAGCGAATGAGATGCAATAAGCATTTTATAGCATCTTAATCGTGATAAAGGAACACAGTACACGTAGTAGCGGCTCCGCTATAAATCACGGCCAGAGCGAGACGGCTGTGTGAATTATCGGACAAATGTTGGTTTCAGTGTTCGCGACCAGAGGGAGACGGCGGCATGTTACGCAAGCGCTGCGTCTATTGGCCATGAACCGCGGACGTAAACACAGAATGTGTAAAATCTAATTTATTTACCTCTGTGGAAGTCTACTTCCAAGTTGCATACTCACTTATTTGTTACAAGTAGATCTTCGGTACTGGTGTTTTATTAGTGTTCAATATTTCGTTACCGACACGGGAGTGGCGCCTTCGTCTTTTTTTAATCTGCTAGGGTGCGGTCGTCTCTTGGATGGTTGACCGTTACGTTCGGCTGATTTTCCCGAACGTTGACGTTCCCAGGGTGGTTTATTTACTTTTTTGACGACCTATCTGGCTTGTATCTCGTATCTCTATCACATATACATTGTAGCAACATAGTTAGTGAAATCTCCCACATTTTGTCCAGAATATAGGTTCATGTCCAGCATTGGCGTATTTAACGCCTTTTTAACGTCCATTGTATTCAATAACATTATATTCTGGCTACTACCCCCGTTACCTGTTTATTCCACGTTAATTTTATCACTCATTGTTCAGCGCTTCCCAGTAATCGGTTGACTCATGGGCCGCGCAATTTAAATCACTAGAACTTGGAAGTACACACAAAGGCGCAGGTTTTTTTGGCCGTCCGCATCAACCGAAGTTATTTATAGTGCGACGTCATTCATATTTCCCATTATTTTTAATGGAGGTTCTTGTTATTCACGTTAGGCATTATAAATTATAACATAAAAATTAAAAGCTTCAGAATTGAAGTGAATATTGAGTTTTGTATGCACTATTGTTTTCATGTTGACGCAATGCGTACCAAACAATATCAAACTTGATTTTTTGATACCAGTTACCATAACAGTGGTAACTGGTATCAAATGATTTTTGGCCAGTAAAATAAGCAATAATACACCTTTAATACAATAATAAAACAGGCGCGTCACATTACGCCTATCTAACAAATTACCCAACGAAACGAATAATACACATAACTGAATATTTACGGGAATTACTCCTCCAATAAGTATTAATCGTGTGTCGTATTAATACCATAGTGTATTAGACGCTGATAATAAAATCATTAATGTGAACGAGCAGCGAGAAGAGCGTAAGTGAAATACGGATACTGATTAACACAATGAACGCACGCCGCACATTGTTCGTGATTTATGTCACGTTGGCGAAACAAAAGATTTCAGCACCTGAAGAGTAGGTAATCCGGCTCGCGCGTAATGTGTTTCTTGTCACATTTATTTTGCCACTTGACAAATATTATTGTTATTATGAAGGAACGCTTTCACGGCTGCTACGGATGGGATGAATCGTAATGGTGACGTTACGTTTTGCCGTTATTGCGCTACGCTCTGGAGTTTTATACAGTAATAATAATAGTAATATTTTCTATAACACATACAGTGCTGTATTATCATAAACTAAGAAGAATCTGTATTATGTTGATGTAATAGCTAATCACTATACATGTATAGATTATTTAAATACTTATGCTATAGAATATATAATAATTATGTGCTCCTGATTCCACAAATGATTGTTTTCGAATCAGGCGAATCAAAATTTTTTTCATTCCTTCACGAATGTGCATGTGTGTATCTATAAAATAATGTATATATGTATATCTTATCAAACTAATTTATAGTATTAATCTATTCATTCTCGTGGTTCGGAAATTGAATTGGGAAAGTTGTATCTAATTACATTTGAAATAAAAATTTGCGTCTACCTCTTAAAAAGGTTTTCATAAATGAATTTCCTTAAGGGTCGACACACATTTTATCTCGGCCAATCCACACTGAAGCAGCGTGATAGAATATATTCTGACTCCAGTAGTTTCAATAGAGTCGCATGCATAGCATAAGAGCACATGTGTGATTTGTAATAGGTAGGTACAACTCTATTCCATTCGCGTAGCTTCATAAATCTTATGGTTTATGCCATTTCAAGCAATCGTTTTTATAAACCATCATAATTATTATTTAAACAAAATTTATGAAAACCATAGGATTATAAAGAAAATGTTAAACGCGTACTGTACTGTACATTTAACATTCATACCGCATTCCATCCCAACGTAATATCGGGAAAGTAGGAATCTTCAAATACTCATTTTGTTACAATGTTAAAGGAATTTATTGGCCAACGTGGTTGCTTTATGAGTTATTTATTACTCACAAGTTCTCTTTGAAACACGACCCATTGTGGCCGAAGATTGTTCCGAAGGAAATTTGTCTTCGTCCATCTTAGACAGCGCCAGCTTATTTTAGCGTTTTAACTCTATTTAATTCATTCGCAACTAAATTTAATAACGATATGTCCTTGTGTAGCTAAACAGTAATGTTTGCGTCAGTCTGTTCTCGTTTCGCGTTGATTGATATCCTACGACAGGCGTAAAGACAGTAAAGCGTCCGTGAGTCATCTCAAGTACAATTTCATTTCTATTGAGATTAGTTACTCGTGTCTATTGCTCGTAAGGACCACTTAATATCAAATTGTCCATGTCTATGTCATGCCCATATTCAACGTCTGTACTCAAGGATAAATATAAACAATGTAATAGCCATAATCATAAGAACATTCGAACATTTTTGCTGTTCCATTGGGCATTGAAGTTTAGAAATTGTACATTATTGCACTCGAACCATTCTCATTGTTTTTTAC
>DWME01005226.1:0-15195 GCA_018244795.1 Parelbella ahira ahira | reverse complement strand
GTGGACATAGGCCCCCCAATGAACGCCATCGCGCCCTGTCCTCGGCTTGAATTGATATTATAGATATCCTAAATTGATTTTAGAAAAACGCCTAAGCCAATTTTAGTGAAATTTTGTCTGATGATAATCTATAGTCGGGGAATACTTTTCACGACGGAACAATCATTCATTACCAATAGCAAACGAGGTATAGAAAATCGATATAAATAAAATTTAAGACACAATGAAAACTGACATTTAATTAAGTAAAATTGCATTAGCTTATTAATTAATTAATAACTAAAAATTCTTTTTTAAGGCATCATTTCAGTTTACCTGAAACTATTGCTTTAAATTAACAAATTGAATTTCTTTAAATTAAATTGAGACAAATCTTATAAGTTGACCTATTTAAAACATGTTCCACAATTAGTGTTCGACATGCAAACCCAATTTTATTGACCGTAGTCTATAAACATCTGTACATATCCTCAAATAGGTCCATCTAGACTTGAGACGAGTCGCAGTTCCATTGTTATCTCTGGGAATTAAAGTAAATGAGTCGTGTCTAAGCGCAAACGCGATAGAAACAGTATAGTTAAAGCCACAAATACTTCAGTCCCTGGTGCATCTACATGCGATTGTAATAATTCTGCGTCTATTCATGACAGGAACGTGGCGAAATGAATCTGTTCCAGGAACGAATCCCTTTGAGGATGGAATTCGATTTTTATGTGAAGAGACTAGCGAACGAGCAGGTGGCAGTTACAAGTTATCGACCCATGAATACCTGGAATCTAAACCGCAAAAGGCTGTAGGATTAGAATTATTAGTGTCCATATTAATTATTTCTATATCATCAAGCCATGTCGCTGCGTAGTAGACAAAGAGAAACAAGTTCCGAATGTATCTATGCTTATAGATTTCATGTGCTTCTTCCACATTCATAACTAATTTTATACATGCACGTCAGTTTTGCAAATTTCTAACTCTTTTGTGACTATAACGTTAACTGTATTATTTTCTTATATATGGACCTACTTCTCACAGTGGCCATATAGGTCCCCCGGCTTTGAACACAAAAAGAGATACGTGTATTCGTACTAGCTTTTAAACAGACTAATAAAACCACTTCGTGATGGTATAGTGACTTTAAGATACGTTAACGAAACCCTTGTTACCCTTGTAACAAAAACCTTGTGGGAATTATTTTCTTTTGAATGATTAAGAAGTCCCATATGGTAATCTTAACATTATTTATAGCGTTAAATTTACATTATACCTGAAGTACAGTAAAAATAAAAGACCGTAGAAGAAAACTATGAGACAGGTCCTACCATTATTGAAGTTAGCTTGGATAAATGTCGGCGCCAAGTCTATTACGTTTATTATTACGACCATTTAGTGGGAATTCTTAAGATAGCTTTGTATATTAAGCAATTTGGAACAAAAATTTGATTCATGTAAAGAAATCCGATATTGAATATGGATTATAGAGAAAGAATAGAATGCGAGGAAATGAGAACGGTAAATGCCAAAATGGCGTAAATATTGGAATAGATAGAAATGTTTCCGAAGAGAAAAAAGCAAGCGGTGTGTACAACAATTGCTTTCGGTAGAAACGATACTATAGAATTAAAGAATAAACGAACAAATGAATTGTAGAGACGAAGTATGTAATAGTGAGGTACAAAAAACGAACGGAAAAGAGAATTTGTTAAAATAAGAGATCATAAAGCAGAATCTATAATTATACTTACTATTGCACTTGTAGAAGTAGCCGATGACAAAGATGCATATGGCGAGGGCGAAAAAGTTTTGGTTCAGGGTGTTAAAGATGGCCGACTCGAAGGCTGAAGCTTCCCGATTGTGCAAGTCCCAGCCTATGAGAACCGTACCAAACGCCACGGGAATTGAAATGATGAAGAGGAGTTTCAGAAACTGCAAAATAAGATAAATAGTGCTGTCTGGTAAAATATTCTTACGGTGGTAGCGCATAATTTTATATGCACATGAACAAATATATAGAAAGTGTGTTTTTTATGTTATTTATGTAGAATTATATCAAAACAATTATTACAAAATCTGTTGTAAATAAATATAATCATGGTTAATGGAAAATGGTTCACAAATTAACATAAAAAAGTCATACTTTCCTTTTAAACATTTGGATTAATTGTTAAATTGAGTGCTTACAATAGATTCCCTTAAATTCCATTTTTCGTTTTGTGCCTTCTGGTAGAACCAAGCAGTCAGTACTCCTAAATGGTAGCCAGCCCAATTTCCTTGAGCTGATACGTAAGCGTGGTAGAAGGTGTCATTGTATCCGAATATGTCTCTTATCGATCTGAAAAAAGTCTCAATTTTGATCGTAATACTTATATTATTTATAAGAATATTGTAGACAAAATTTATTGTAATATAAGATAAGATGTCTCAAATTGCAATTTAGTGATTCATATATTTTTAATGTAAGACAAATATCGAAGCATAACATAATCATCTACCCTACTTAATTTAAGTAAAAAAAAATTTTAACGCACATATTTTAATCTTAGGGATTTGAGCCTTTTTATATTTGGTTAAAGAAATAAAAGTCCAAAGTCGATAAATCGATTTTTAACACAATTTCTTAGATAAGAATTCAAGTTCAGTTAAGTATAAAAAGCAATTGACTGAATTATTTGAAAAATGTCACGAATTTGTATGAAAATACATATGTAACTAAACCAGGACATAAATAGTTCTATGAAACTTACTCTGGGAATATACTGACTCTGATTGGCAACAGGTCCATGAAATAGCTCTGAAGGAATGGTATGAGCAAGCTAACCACCATCACGCCAGACAGCACCGGAACTCCTGTTCTAGGCCACTTCCAGATCACTAACATCACCATCATGGTGATAAGGAAGAGTTGGGTGTCCGTACCTAAGTACCTTAACGAGACAAGGTAGAAATGATTAATTTTTTGTACTCCTATTTACCTGAGATTTTGCCGCCAAAAAATATTCTATATCTGAATCCTAATAAGTTATCATCACACCAATTCTCGTTGCTATCGGACACACGACACAATTTAGAAAATATTGTTGTTTTCAAATATGATATTGAAAATTAAATTACACCAACAAATGAGTCATCTAACTATTCCATATAATATTTTTGTTTTAAGTCCACACCCACTTTAATCCAGACCATTTCACGCCCAAAATGATAATGAAATGGAATTACAATGTACGTAGGTTAACACCGTGGTCCTTTGGAGAGGATTATACTTGTATTAATTTCATACAACACGAGCATTAATCACACACTTATTAAATAACGCTTCCTTACAAATTACATCTTCTTTTAAATCTTTCGTACATTGCAGATTGGCATAACGAACAAACGACCATATAACAATGTTAGTATTGTAAATTGAACATTCTACCATTTTAATAAGGTTCAGTTTTAATTGTTTGCGACTGTTACTTGTTTTCTTTTAGATATTGTTCATTGGGTTCTTTTTAATTGAAATAAGCATTCTTACTTCTGTTTATGTTTTACAAGTTGTCGTCCGTCTTATTTATTTTCTTCAAAGATGTTATTTTAGTTAGATGGAATTAAAGTAATTTTATCCGCAGCAGTTTCAGCTGCTACGCAGCAATATTTTCATTGCGTGTTCATAAATTTGAAGCTTTGTAATCATTAGCGTTTTGTGTTAGTATAATCGGTCATATGAGCATAAAGTGAATTGGACATACTAACTTAACAAATATAAACTAAAAAAGTCGCGACTGCATTTATTTTGACCGCAGGTCAGGCAGTACCGTCATCTTAATCTAAATAATGACATGTACACGACATGGACACATTCATCATTTGATCGCGACATCTGTCGGAAGGTTTCGTAAACATTGCTAAATGTCGGGTACGTGTAAATAGTTTTGTGTCATGAACATGAGTGAACACACAGACCTTGGCAAATGTAATAACAGTTGGGTAATGATACTCAGATTTACTAGATTTCGCCGCTCGTCGTTAAGAAGTTAAACTGAAATAGCAAAACATCGCTGAAGGTTATACCGTAGTTTCTTTAATTTAACTTTTTGATGCATTTTCACTGTAAGTACTACCTAAATGCAACTATAGTATTTACCGCTATTAGGCTTTGAACACATTATACTTATGTCGCAAAATATCGAAAATGTTAAACGAATGAACAAATGAATGAATGATCGAATGAATGAATGTCTGTCTAACTGTACGACGTTGGTTACTTGAATGAGCACGCGTACGGTGTAAAAGTGACAGTAGTTTTTTTCATTCTCCCCTCTGTAACACTTGGACGGGTATCAACAAATTTCTATTAATTGAATTATTATTATTATTATTATTAAATATAAAATATATTATGAACAAATTATTAAAAGCCATATATGGACGTGGGATGAATCTTCAATATATCTAAATTACCCAACAAATGATGACACCTCGCGGTAAAATGTATTACATCTTTTCTTCAACAACACACAATTTTTATGTAATCACAAGTATCTCTGTGAATACCGCGAACTATATAAAATCTATTATAAACCTTAAGCCGCAATCACATGACGCAGCGGCTAGCCGCATGGCCGCATACTTAAGACTTGCTGAACTGTATTGTGATATTTCAGATGCATTACTCGCAACGTCCATTACACACCAATGTTAGTAAAACTGCACTTTATTTAATACTCTTACAATCTAAATTTCAATGCAGCTGAACTCGGTAATGGATCTTATCGTGTTGATAGAGGGGTAAAATATTTTGGACTTTATTGCACTTTAAATAAGATTTAAATTACCGTTTTAGTACGTATAAGTGCGTTTTTAGATTCCAATAATTTCGTCGTAATTCATTATGAAGTAATATCACGTTGGAACGGTAGCCAAGTGGTTGGAATTACTTTTATTATTGGAATTCCGACTGTGAATTTTAAATAATTAAAATCGGATTCGATTATTAAAAATCATGATATACATACATAATATATTACGAACGACAACAAATTTTATACATTGTACGCCTTTTATGCCTACTCAATTGAAAAACATGAAATCTAAAAAAAAGGGGCTGATGTTTTCAATCAGAGGTTTTGGAACTAAGCAAGGGTTACCAAGGCATTGTTGCTCAAAAATAAATACTCTATCCAAATTGTCAACGTGTCCTTGGTACCAGGGCCACCGATCCAAATC
Organism: Parelbella ahira ahira; assembly: GCA_018244795.1. Taxonomy (NCBI): domain Eukaryota; kingdom Metazoa; phylum Arthropoda; class Insecta; order Lepidoptera; family Hesperiidae; genus Parelbella; species Parelbella ahira. The sequence goes on along the minus strand of DWME01005226.1, from coordinate 9,990 downwards.
ATTCGCTATCCTAACAGAACTACCAATACTTCAGGGATATTGCATGTTTGTAATAATTCTATTACAGATAAGTCTGTGCGAGTTGCTCACTGTTAAAGTCAATAAACTTTGAGCCAAGTCCTAAGTGCTACATAAACATTATGCTTAAACCTGTTTTCGGCTTAGGCTTGCCTTTTTTGTTCATTGGTGTAGTACGTTTCAGTCTTTCATTTGTTTTGGTAGCTTTATATGTTATTAATGGAAACAAAAGTTTCTTTTTTATTTCCTCCATTTCCAGCTCAAGAATAAAAACGTAAATTCAAGCCTGGAATCACCGTAGGGGTAGGCAGAGGGGTGTAGTACATTGCTATGTTTAATTTTCACGTGGTGAGCCTATTGCCATACATTGGACACGGATCCAGACTCCGACTAGAACAACTAAATTAGAGAAATCTAATAGTACCCGACGATAAATATTTGTAGTAAATGTCAATAGCGGTGATAACGTAGTTGAATAGAATTCAGCGTTTCGCTCCTGGGTTTAATTCCTTGGCACACATTAAAAAAAAAAAGTGCGTTTTAAGATTAAATGTCACTTGCTATACTTATCTATCGGTAAAGGAAAACATCGTGAGAAAATATACCTTAGCTTACAATAAAAATTTATTAAGCGTTTGAAGTCTGCTAAGCCGCACTGGGCCAGTATGACACACTATGAGTTTAACTCACACATTGTTAGAGGAGACCAGTGTGCCAACAGTGGTATAATAATAAGGGTAGGATTAAAAACGCCAAAATTCACTTACCAAGCCTGGGGTATGCATAAATGTTCAAATGGAAACAGATTGGGCATCAATATAACCAGCTGCCACCAGTTGCTCCTGCAAAGATCGCGCTCGCGTTTGACCACTGCGTCCCACATGGGTCCAGATCCCATGTGCGGAACCCATGTCATCGCTAGGCCCATCACTACGAGTACGGCTGGGATTAATCTGTGATAAAAATGGTGTTGTTAAATCTTAAAAATTATATACCATGTCGAATCAAAATTGTTACAGTCAAGCTGTATTGTATGTATTATCCCTAAATTCAATTTTAATACTATTTCTACCATCATGAAATGGGACCATATTTCAGTAGTTTATAATAATTAGCCTCTGAAGAGTTTCAACATTCACAGGTACAAAAGCATGTGAGGATGAAATTAAAAAAAATCGATATCTTCATACATATGATTGAGGCTGTTGCGAAACGTGCTGAGGATAAAAAATTTTGGACTGAAACTGGATATTAATATCAAATAAGATTTTCTTCGGTCTTTTCATGAGATTAATTTAATATGCTCCCAACCGCATTAGGGAAAAACTTTGCCCGTTAAAGTCGGTAATAGCTACATATCACCTGAAATTCTTCGGTTGATAACTGAGTTCCTCGCTGTTCAAAACCGGATACGATTCACGCGTAATTCAAAAAGCCTATGTTTGCACCAACCGTTTTGGTCATTGCAAAACCGAAACTTTTCCTATTAAGTGATTGCTTAGTAATTTCGATTTTAGATTTTCCTACCGGTAGTCATGATTCCAATTTGGTACAATCGTCTCATTATACAAAATAGTTTGAATAAACCTTTGAGTTATCAAATATTATATGTAAATAAATGTTGTTTAAAGAGAGCAAAAACTTTATTAGTGACTATAATAAGGATGAGTATATGTAGTGATAATAAAAAAAACATGCAAACCTTAACCATCGATTCACAATTGCCATTGGTATTGTCTTCAAGGTGAACTGATGGGACTCCGCGTAGACCAACATTTTGTATGCCATGAGGAAACCACCCATCACGAAGAATATTTGCACAATCACCCTCGCGTTGAAGAGAAGCGACTTGAAGAAGTCATCGTAAGACTGAAATAATAAATGAAAAATATTACGCTTTTAAAACCGTACCGACCTACGTAGGTTTCTCTTGGAACTGAAATCATAAGGTGAAACTGGTAAAGTAAAAATTAAATATGGTATGATTTGGCACAGTCTATGGACTCGAATACATAATGAGCCGTGGAATTCCAATCGAATTTCCTGGATTTATAGCATTTTGGACGGATTACAAAAGTCAATGATTTATCACGGTAAAAGATGAAATTGATTTTAGATTTCATGAAATTTCATAATCCGTTTCCCGGACCCGGCAACCGCATTACGTGATATAAAGAAGTAATTGAGATCAGGCTAGAAATACGCTATTTAAGAAATAAAGAATCCTGAATCCTAAATTAGAAAGCCCGTTCATCATCGGTAGATCTAATAAGTGTACCTGCTAGAATTTAATTTTATCATAGTCACCTTATACGTCGAATACGTATAAACACATATTTCTAAGTATAATGGATAGTTCAAGATATACGTTTACGTCGATATTTTTAGGCGATCACATAGACTGATAGATTATATACCACAGCACATCATAGACTACAGACTATCAACCTGAGCCAAAATACAACAAACTATAGAGTAGAGTCCATATAGTATACTGTAGACTAGAACACATGGAGTATGAATCAGATCCCATAGATAACAGACCATTAGTCCCAAGCTCACAGACTGAACACTGTGCTTAAGATAAGACGTATAATTATATCTCTATAAATTTCAGTTGGAACGCCTCTTGTGTCAATCTTACCTCGAAAATTTTACCAAACTTAAACAGAAGCGCAATTCGTGCCTCTGCAGTGGAATTTTCCTCTTAATGTATAGATGTATGATGGATGGATTTTTAATTTGGGTGAAAAGAACGTTCAAGAAAAAAATCATAATTCTTTCGAGGTTATTTAATAGAATTGGAGGCCTATTAAGCGTTAAACCAATTTTTATCCCTCGATATCAGTACCAGACTAACAATTAAAACGTTGGAAAAAAATCGGTTCAAAATTGAATTTTTTTTCCATGTAACTTTCAGTAATTACTCCGTCGTCTCGATATGTTAGCGGATTTACGATAAGTACTTTTACTAAAAGTTACCAACGCTCTTTCATTTTACAAAGGCCCAGTATTTGGGCTTTGTTATTTCGTGGATAAGGTTGAAATTCGTTTTGTCCTCAAGCTTTTACTGGACGGAAGCTGGGAGCCATTGATTTAGTCATGGCGTAACACTTCAATGATCTTTATTATAATGCAATTAAGGTCGAAATTTCCATGTTTCAATTGAGAGATGTATGGTGAACACCTATTGATTTTCTCCCAGGCGCCGATATTAGCAAAGTTGCAGAACCCATCCAAGGTCGTGTGATAATAAAATTAATGACCAATATTGAGGGATACATTAACAAAGACGTTAATGGGCACTAATGTTAAAGGAAAATAATTTGTGACGTTATTGATGTTAATTGATCTTTGATATTATGAGGACACGTGACGCAAACTCCTTATACATATAACTTTAAAAGACTAACTTAAGAAGTTTTAAAGACTAACAATTACATTTTCAATGGGCAGTTTGAGTTCTCTATTTTGGATTTACCGTCAAAATCATATGTAAAATCTGCAGTTGCCTTCGTAAGGAAATAAATTAAAAAAAAAAACAAATCCATTTATACATAGTAAATTTATGTATATAAGTTATCGTTGTATAAATGTGTTCAATTATATTGGAACTCCAAGTACAAACTACAAATGGAAACATGAAATTGTTTGGGTCTGTCAAAAGCCCCTGCAGATGCCGTTCCCGTGTTAGTCAGAATAGGTTGTTTAGTGTCATAAATGAGTTACTCAGCATAGCAACTATAATTAACAATATGGGTAGGTTAGGAGCGTTTGAAAGGCCAAAGGTAGTTGTATAATAAATCAGTTCACGGTTACAATAAAGAACTAAGAAAATCGGACCGTTTTCTCAATATGCCCTCCGGAATCAGGAAACGCTTGTAAAAATTTGTAACTATCGATTTGAACTACTCGCCAATGTCAGCGTATGTTACATTCACCGGTAATAAGAACAAATTTCACATATGATTTTATTTAAAAACAAGGTTATGGTTAAAAACAAGGTTTTTTTTAATATCCGCTTCATAAACATGTCATGTTCACGCTCTATGTTCAAAATTTTCTTTATAAATCTGTATGAGGAGTTTACATTTTTGTACTTTTATAACATAAAAAGATTTTTCATCAAAATATTAAGCGTTAGGAAACTGAATGATAGCTGCAGAGTAGCTCGTGAGGGAACCAACCACAAGTCGCTTGTAACCGCAACCATTTAATTTGATAAACTGTTGGATGTGACTTAGGGTTGCCGTCTAAATATTGATCAAAAAATAATAAAAAAATAATAAATCTAATATAATAATGACATCTAATAATAATAATAATATCTTGGGCCATCTTCACTGACGGCCATGTAATCCCAACTAAGCGTCAAGCGAGTTTGCGTTATGGTAACCAGATGAATAATAAACTACATATTATATACATTAAAATACATATTTGCATAGATATTTTTACACATAGATACAGAAAAAATACATGTGCTCATAAAACACAAAAACTTATTCTAGGTGGGAATCAAACCCACGACCCGCGGCGCAACAGTCAGGTTAACTAACCACTCCTTTAACGGGCTAGTCCAATATATTCTAGCTATATAGTTTTAAAACATAATAAAAAAAATTAAGATAATTACAAAAAAACATAACATCACGCCTGTAACCCTTGAAGGGGCATGCAGACGAGTGCAGTACCCTCCCATGTTTCACCAGTCGGGTTAAACTAAAAACTAAAAGATATTAAACATTAAAATAAAAAATTAAATAAATAAAACGCAGGTTATGTGTACCGTAGTAAACAACAACGTCGAACTGAGTGAGAAGGGGATCGCGTAGTTGGTTTCAAATGGCGACACGTCGCCACACCGTACACTCTACTACACATAAAATATATATATGTATACCTTAGTATAGCGTGGCGACCCGTCGCCACGGCAAGCGTCGCCACGCCAACGATTCGGTTTACAAGTGAGCCTATAGATGTTTCACATCAATATCTCTAAGAAGAGCTGTACAGAACCTACAAGTTTGCCAGCCTAGCAGATCATGACTTAATTGTTTCATTCTGCAAGCCTATGCGTATCTCCAGATGTTACAATTCCTAATATCACGCCTGGAATTCTCGAAGAGGTATGTAAATGAAAGTGTACAATCTCGTGTTACACCATTTACATTGTTCATCCTGCCATGGAACGTATAACGTAAATGAGAAACGTAGACGACAATATGGATGAGTCTGTTGTCGTACATCTGTGGTACTCGGAATTTCAAGTTACAAAATTCGAGTAATAACAACGACGAAATCGAATATAGGACTCATCGCTTAGTAAGCGAGCGTGCAACCATTCGACCAACGAGACCGAGACCGAGATTTATGTACATTTATATATCAATTATGATCTCTTAAAAGTAGAAACGGGTGTTCTTTTTTAAATCGAATATTCCAGAGTCTTTCAGCTCTTATATTATGAAACCTTATTAAAACTATTTTACATGCACGTTGCAAACTAAATAGTGCTCACTTGTGTTGATTGCTGAAACGTAGGCGAGCAATTAAAACTGCTTTGTGCGCGGCTGGGGGTGGGCAGGGGGAAGGTGGTGGGTCACTTGACGAAGTTGGTAATTGGAAAAGTTTAAACCCACGCCGGCAAGCAGTGACGAAGGTTACTTGAGGCGGCCAGTTGCAGTAATGCCTACATTACTCTGTCCTTTTTAAATATAAGACATGTCGTCTCATTGACCTTGCCAAGGTTAATTCTCTAAAAATATTTACTTCAATTGATCATTGGTCTATGACTGATTGAAGTGAGGTTCATTCTATACGTGTATGGAGCAAGTGAAGAGTCTAAAGCTCTCTGGCTATCCATAAGGGACCTGGCAGAACGGTACATTAATAATATAGATGCATTTATTCAGTTTCAGTCATGTCTTAACAATTAGTCATCGCTTCGGGTCGTTTCAGAATCAGCACAACTGAAATTTTTTTCGCAATTAATAATTAAGTAAATTTTTTTTTTCAATGTAATGTCATCATTATTATCTTTATAAGTAACATCGAGCCTGTAATCCTCGAAGGGGTAGGCAGAGGAGTGAAGTACATTCCCACGTTTCACCAGTTACGTTTACGTACCATGGAATAGATGGTGAGCCTATTGATACTATTGTTATTTATAACGTTATTATTTATAATCAATATTAACGATTCTTCAATTTGCATGCCGCAAAGGTAGAATAACTCAGAAATTGTTATAGACCTTAAGACGTTTTTATGTTTACCTTACCTATTCTTGCAAGTAAAGATTATTTACAAATAAAGGTCGACCCATTAAATAAGACAGTGACATAGAATAGACTCTATACAGGTAAGAACTGCCTAGATTGTGAGTTATTAAACCAGCCTAGTTCTAAGACAATAGCAACGCGCCAATGGGCATAGGAAACAAAGGAGTCACTAATGAATAGGACACATAATTAAATGAAATACTGCTCCAGCAAGCACCGTCCTTGTCTAACAATAGAATAACAACAAAGATGAATGCACTAGACAGGTACTGTGGTGTTGTGTTGAAACCGATAATGACAGAACGAAGAAAGGCTTTGGGCGGTGTTATGCGATGGGCGAGGCGTAGATACTGAATGAACTGTTGTTGGTTCGGTTCTAGTTTTCATTTGTATGTATATCGAGTATACATAGGGGGATGTAAATCTACCTGGTAATACATACTGTACTCGTACTGCCTACCTCTTCGGGGATTACAGGAGGGATGTAAATGTAACCTGTGAGCCGTAAGAGGATTCTACGAGCCTCTAGTTGCCTCTTCTGAAGATAAAAGCGTGATGTACCGTGTACATAAATGTAGGTAATGTGTGAGTTAAAGTCTATAACTAAAACGCCTTTTAATATCTTAGATACTCAGTGTTAGACGTGACATACCTACTCGTAAAAATGCTCATTATCTATTCCAGTGTGGGGCGTAAACGTAATTGGTGAAACGGAGGAGTGTATTATAATAATCTGCCTAGCACTTCGGGCATTACAGGCGTGAGTTTACGTTTAGACGTGACAGTTAGTCCATCCTATGATTAAAAAATGTTTCTTTATTTAAAATTATTAATTATCATATAAAGTACCGGCTTAGCTTGCGTGTCGTTTTACAGGATAGTCCGATCACATTCGAATCTATCTGAGGTCTGAAATATAATATAATCTGTTAGTTTACTTAAAGGTTTTTCAAGTGTATTTAAAAAGTATTCTGTGAAATTTATAAGTGTACATTAATAATATATATAGATATATATTGAGCATATTAAACAAAACGGTGATTGATTGATGCGGATGAATTTACCATTTCTACTTTTAATTATTATGACATTTTCTTTATTGCAACTTTTTAAATTTTTTGACATTTCATTATTTGACATCATTTCACTAAATTGACATTTGTACCATTGACATTGATTATGCCATCGAATTGGAAAATTTGTTATGATAGATATAGCCTAAATTGTATTTGGAATAAATAAATAAAATTTAAATTTGGAATTCTCCTAATAGCGACTTGAGTACATATGTTTGTGTAAATAAAAATCGTTAATGTTTACACTGAACGGTGTACAGTCGCGAACAGATTGTTTAGCCGACGCAAATAGAGTTATTTAACCAGTGTTTGGACAAGCTAGTGTTTAATTTCACGTTGTTTGTACAGTGACAAAGGGAAACTGTGATACGTCTGTAATGTCTCGCTGATCCACCTGTGTCCATACACCGCGTTATGACACTTTTGAATCTGTATACCCAAATTAATATGAAAATAAAAAACGTAACATCACGTCTGTGATCCCCGAAGAGGTAGGCAGAGAAGTGTAGTGCACTCTCACGTTTCACCAGTTACGTTTAAGCCCCATGGATTGTGGTGGTGAGCCTTTTGCCAAACACTGGGCACAGATCCAGACTCCGAGTCACTACTAGAAATTCTGAATTAGAAAAATCTAATAGTACCCAATCCGGGATTTGAACCCGGGAACAAATTAATATCTTAGTGTTTATAAAGGTACTTGTATTTTCATCATTCACAATTATATCTTTCCTCTGCTCTACCCAGGTGTCGTCAAAATGAGAAGGGTAGAGGCAATAATTGACCTGTTCGTCCAGGTGAAAGTTAGGAGACTTCATCGCTTCAGAGAATATTATGGAGAAGTCGTTGCGTGTGCATGCTTCTTCGTACCTTTTTCTTCACCGTTACAACCGAAATTTAACCATCCCTGGGATGTCCTTAATAATATAATGACTCTGATAGGCTCGCTGATGTGAACCTAGGTCTAGTGGAACCCATTACAGGAGTCCTTGGTTCACATCAGCTTTATAGCAGCATTTAATATATTGCATATTCTTTCTATATGTCTAATGTGTATCCAAAATCCACTCAGCGAACTTCTCCTAGTTAAATTTATTCTGAATCTCGACGTCCGATACAACTGAATAATGGCATACCTACCGGCCACATTGGAAATTCACTCACGAGGAATTCATTAAAATTAAATTCGTTCGCCCTCGTTAAACTAAGGGCCGAAACTAGCAAATTAATTATAAAACACGTCAAAACAAGGCACGAAGTTCGAGCGACCCATCTGAGACGCACAAAGGGTGCCCTTAATTCGGGACAGGCCCAACCCTTATCGCAAAGTAAAATCTCCCCACCATCGATCTTAAGTAGGGTGGGTGACTTAACCCCCCCGAGGGGAGGGATGAAAGAAATCGCGAGGGTGGTTTTAGATTGTTTTGTGGGACCAAGCCCGCTGCTTAGCGAGCTTAGAAAGGGTTAGTTTTGCGCTCGTCACGTCCAAGCGAAAATATTTATTAGGGATTTGGGAGATTTGTCCGCGAACTCACTTGAATACCAACACGTGGGACGACTCTAATATAATATCTACGTATGCGAAATATTAATAATGACAGAACAGAATAGATATAACTGAGAGTTGCCATTATCGTTTTTCTATTCGGTGGTTTCTACAGAACTGGCTTTATGAAAGTTATGTCGAAATAGTCCGTGACAATTAACGTGATCTTTTAAATATTGATTACCTCATTAAAGGTCATGTGAATCAATTAAGAGATGGGATGTAAATCCATTATTGTTACTAGTTAAAAAAAGTCCGAGGCGGTAACTAAAACGAACTCGAACGTGACATTACTCTTTAAGCCATCGATAACCAAGGACACGGATCAGAACTCTACAAGTTATGATAAGACATTGTGGTAATTGAAGAGGCCTACATCTCCGCCGTCTCCGAGTCTCCGCCGCGACCTCCAAACGGCGGCGGGAGCTCATGATGAAGGACCTCGCACAGGTCCGGAACTAGTCGGGCTATAACGAAAAACGCACGTGAGTTAAGCCGGTACATATATAATCATGTGTGTAAATACTCACGAAACGCTTAACAGTACAATTATTATTAATAATGTGAGCGATCTGGTGCGCCGGTACACTAATAATAAAACATTTACAAGCAGCTCAAGTCATTCGAATCGAGTCCTAACTGCGTCGTAAACCTGATATTTAAATCCGACATCGTCGCGACTAATAACAAAATCGCTAGCGCAGTCACGGATTCGGTACGTATGAAAATTGTCCAATATACTCGGGCGTCATCTTAGTGTGGGTGGGCGGGGGTGTGGGAAAGGGGTCGGTTTTATTATAGGTCCGTCGCTCCGAGGGGGCCGCACTTCTTACAGCCGAGGGCTGCCATTTTGAGATGTTCTTTGTTCTATATTCAACTGTGTTTCTCAAACGATTTCTATGATTGGAGCTTTGAATATATCTATCGTAGATTGATTTGTGTTGTTAATATAACCTTAACTACGAAAAAACGAAACATCACGCCTGTAATTACTGAAGGAGTAGGCAGAGGAGTATAGTACAATTCCACCAGTTACGTTTACGTCTCGTGGAATAGGTGGTAAGCCTATTGC
>DWME01005225.1:0-15196 GCA_018244795.1 Parelbella ahira ahira | reverse complement strand
CCTGTAATTCTCGAAGGGGTATGCAGAGGGGTTTAATACACCCCCACATTTCCCTAGTTGTGTTTAAGTCCCATGGAATAGGCGGTGAGCCTATTGCCATACACCTGGCGCTGATCCAGACTCCGAGTCACTACTAGAAATTCTAAATAAGAAAAATCCAATAGTACCCGACCCAGGATTTGAACCCAGGACCTCCCGATCAGCAGTCGCGTTTGCAACCGCTCTACTAACAAGACAGTTAACTACTACTATGTTGTAGTGCTTATAATATGTTGTGTATGAAACTTTCCATTGTTAGGGACAGAGTCTAGAGCTGTCACAGAGTTAGTTTCCTAATTTTAAACAAGGTTTCGCAACTACCATGGTGCAGACAATGGCATAGTTTCTACTGATTAATTTCCTTTAAACATGATTATGTTACTTATGTTGCAAACCATAATAGGTATCATACAGCACACAATAAATAAAGTATGTCATTCTTACACCTATATGTATAAATAAACACTTGACTTTATCTTTCTCTTGTCAGTGTTGTAAGATTGCATGTAAAACAGACTAAATAGAACATTAAAAGTTATAATGATTATACTAACAATCATATTATATTCACAGTTTGTGATCCAGTCATGGGTGATAATGGAGTGATGTACGTTCCTGAAGAAATCCTTCCGGCCTATACAGATGTGTTAGTACCACTAGCAGATATCCTCACACCTAACCAGTTTGAGGCAGAGCTGATAACTGGTATCCCCATGAAAGATCTCAATGGTGCCATGAAAGTCATCGAAGCGCTACACAATAAAGGAGTTAAAATAGTAGTATTATCCAGTACCGATTTGGGAGATGACCAGTTGATGATCGGACTTGCGAGTAACAAAGGTCACTGTTCTATTTATTTATACATTGTACTGTATCCATTGTACTGTAGGACACAAGTCTCCTTTAAAATTGAGAGGGTTATAGCTGTAGAACAAACATAAAGATCTAAAGATCACTGTCTTGCAATTTTTTTAATGATCAAGTATCTATGGTGTGCAGGTTTTCTTCACGATCTTTACCTTCACCGTTGTAGCATGTGATATGTAATTTTAAAACACACATATTTGTAAGTTGATATATTGAAAACACACATATCTCCACGCCATTGATTGGAACTCAGTGCACCCGAAGAGCTTTATTTTTAAACTACGCTATCATTGCATATTAGAGATAACAAAGGTGAAATTCTTTAAGGCGTGTGCCACTCGCACTTGGCCGATGTGGCATACTGTGGACTTAATCCTCTCGATCAGAGAGATGGCCCGGGTTCAAACAGTCGAACAATAAAAGGGTCAATATCAAATCTTATTTCGAAATTATTAAGATCCAGGCCATGTTAACTAGCTTCCACAGCTTATATGTATGTAAACATATTGTCTTGTGTCTCTGATTACCCCTGAATTGGAACACTCCAGCCTTGGTAGGATATTATCTTTATGTACATCATCTCTTATCAGTTTGCGCTTTATTTATTTATGCTTGTTCATATCTTTATTGTTTTTGTTACTGTCTCGCTCCATATAATGTATGCATAATGTTGGTGTAAGAGTTACATTAAATGAATTGTACTTATTATATTATTCATCATAACTATGAGATTAATTTTTTAGAGATGATCAAATAATTCTTTCTGTATTAGTCTAGTGTTAAACCTACATTTTCTATTCATATAAATATGATAATAGTGATTATGATGTCTGTTTGTTACCAACACATGAACAATAATGTCCCAATTTCCTAGAATACTTCAGAATGTTTTCCAACATTCTATTAGTAAATGCGTACTTTTTTCCAAAAATCTAACTTTTACGACTGTTTAGCTAAAAACAAATATTTGTACAAGAATTTGCCTATTAACTAACTCATCTTACAGATTCTTGTTACAAGATCGAAATCCCCAAAATGGACGCCCAGTTCACGGGCACGGGGGATCTCTTCGCGTCTCTCTTCCTCGCCTGGTTCTACAAGACCGACAGTGACTTGAAGATGACGCTGGAGAAGACCATCGCCACCATGCAGGGTATCGTCGGGGATACGTACAACGTTGCTAGAGGTACGTAAATAGTGTATAGACGATCATAATAGGGACTTAAGGGATACTAAGACCTAACATGAACAAATGGTTCAGATACTGGTCGGTGTAAGAGTCAGAAGTATCCGAGGCCCGCATGTATGTGTTAAAAGTGATAAATGCAGAAAAAGTCAAATTGGTAACGACACTTATTTGGGCACTCTTGCTCCCTACCTCCCATAAGGGACCTGGCGTGTCAGCGTAATAACGAATAAAAAACATGTTCTGCACTCGTCAGTATTTACTCGGAGAAGAGTCGGCGAGTATCAGAAATAAATTGCTTATTCAGGTTATTAAAATGTTCACCTTGCAAAGAAACGATTATTTGAGCTGTCAATGAAATAACCGTTGACCTCCATAATAGAAAGCGCCATTTATTTTACTCTGTCAATAAAGATAGATATGTGTACAATTACAATGATATTGTCGTGTAATTGGACTAATAAAATGGTTTCCATTTATTAAATAGTGTGTCACGGCTGTTGTTCATAGCATGACTACATCGTCTAAGGTTAATGGGTTTCGATAAGAGAATAGACATACCTACTTGTGTTTTATTGACTGCTATCACAGTTTTATGACGGTTATCGCCCGATTTTCATTTCAGCTAAACAACCCGTAGGTAAAATTCCCGTCGAGAATATGGAGTTGCGTCTAGTGCAAAATATAAAAATCATTCAAGATCCCCAAATCAATATCAACGCTGAGGAAATCAAGCGACAATAGAAAATATGTATGTACATACAGTTATATTTATATATTTACGCAACATAAGATAGTGACTTCAATATGACTATTTATGTTTATGTTTTAAAGGAGGCTATACTTTTTGTAATATTATTTTGGTATGAAAAATATAGAACTATCGGTTCTACAAGTATTTTTGTTAAAACTTGTTTCTCTTAAGGAAATATGTATGCATCTACCAGAAGCAAAAAAATTAAAAACAATTATATAATTTACATATAAATTATATATAATTTACATATTGTTATAAATCTTTTTATTAACATTAATTATATGAAATGTAATTATGGCATTTATAAACTTTATTAAATAGATATATGTTTTTAAATATATGCATTAAAATAACAATAAAAATTAATTAAGCGATTTAAAAAATGCTATGCAATAATAACGCTTATGGTAATTATTATTGTGAATAGTTTTGTATACAACAGGTGAGGTTAACAACGGTATAAGTCTGATGTACTTGAGAGGTACACAGCAGTTGGTTTGAGCTAAAACTTAGTTTCAACCTAACATTCGAGTCACGATTTCGTTGAAATTAAAATATACAATGGTAACAGAAGCCCGAGCGCTATCTACTACAAACGTACCTACCTACAGACATTCAAAACATTATTATTCGGTTTTATCGGAAATTTATTGTTCAAAATGTATTAAAAGAAGAATTTTTTTTTACCTTAGGCGCTGGCCGATATAAGGACACTTGCTTTTTGATATGTTGATAAGTGACAATATAAGCTTTATATATTTTATAAGAATATATTTTTATAAAATATACGAGAAACTCATATTATTCCGTTACGTTTAGCAAAGTAGACCGTATAGCCTCCTTGCTTTTTAGTTTCGTTTTGTTACTGACTTGAAAGTTAAACTCGCGTTTATTTTTTCCGACCCTTTGATCGTTCCACTGCTGGACACAGGTCTCCTTTCAGAAGGTGGGTAAGGCCATAGTCTGCCGCGCTGGCAAATACTTGTCTATTTGACAATAATTTTTATACTAAAACATTTCTATCAGTGTTGTAAATTAGTGATCAAATTTTATGCAATGTAGATCTAGAAAACACCTAACTGTGCAATATTAAGTATATGTATATATAACTCTAATAAAACAATATGTATGTATACATATTTTGGGTATTCATAAGACAAATTTATTCAACAACTTCAAAGTCTCAGCTTTCATAATTTATTTTGTTTATGAAGACGACGAGAGACTGCAAAGTTTATTATTTGTTCTAAGTATATGACTTTATACTTGTCTGCCTTTGTGTGTTTGTATAAATTGGAAGACAAATTTCGCTTTGAAATTGTATTTTATTTGTGTATATTTAACTAGCAACTCGGAACAATGTTTATTGAAACTAAGTACATATATATTGAAAATACTTACGTTTTCGGTATAATGGGTGGATATTTATAAATAAATTCAGATGAGTTTTAGAATAAAGGAGGTTCTCATAAGAGTCTTTTAGGTTGTTGTTAATAATTTCTAAATAGATGAACAATGAATTAAAAAAGAAAGCTAATAATCATAAGTAATACCTACTATTTTGAATGATAATGTTCTTATTACAATAAGAGGCAAATGGAATCAGATATAAATAGTTATATCTCGTGTAACCTGGTATTATTCAAAACAAGAATGAATAGCCACTTTGTAGACATGCGTGCTACGTCCTAGGCTGCATCTCGCTTTCCATCAGGTAAGATTGCAGCCAAACGCGAGCCTATATCTACATTTAAAATATATATAATCGGTACGCAATAAGTTAACACCTGAGTGATGACGTCGCAGGGACGTTCAAACCTGTGGAGACACAATTATGTCGCACATTATGATGTCTACAAAAGCTGATTTCTATATTTGCCATACAAACATTTACATCAAAAAACGAGTGTATGACTTAGTTACACGAATTGTATGTTTATTAAGCGTAATTGTGTGTCGCAACTTGCTTCGTCTACAAAACTTAATTTGACATTCGAATTTCGATTTTCAAATTTTATATTTGGAACAGCTGGAATTTTTTTTTCTATGTTTACGCAAGTGATTTACCGTGTATGCCGCATTTTAGTGTTGTTTAATATTATTATAATATAGACGCTCCGCTGGGACTTTACCTTTTAAATCGCACTGATGTAAGTAGAGTCAAGAGAAACTTAGGATTATTATTAAATAATGACTATTATAGCTATATATTACACTATAATCATGAAGGTACATATTATTAAGATTTATAAATGTTATGTATAAATGAAAACGGTTGTTTATTTAGAGCGAACTATTTAGTAGATTTTAAACACCGACCAGTTAACAGTCTTCCATTTTTAGGCATATCTGTGATACATTATTTTTTGTTATCTGTAAATGTAGGTGCTTGTTCGAATATATTTTATTGTTATCTTCGGTCATAAGTCACTGTTCCACGTTAATTTCTATTATTTTGGTATATTAAATTGTTTTTTTTCATTCGAAGTATAAATTGTTATTTTGGATATTTAATTATCACGTAAAAATATTATGGTTTCTAGGGACAGGAATTATTGCAGTTTAACGTTATGGTAAAACAGTATAATATTTGGAAATATTTACCATAATATGACCTAGAAAATTCTATGTTGTTTTTAAAACCCTATGAAATCAATAAATAGGCGTAACAAATTATGGTAGGTGGTTCGTTGAATCCTATAAATAATAAACAGAAACTTTTTTACAATTTTGGAACAATTTCATACTGCAATTTATTCGTAGCCGCTGCCGGAGTACCTATTCCAGAAAAATTTACAATTGCATTGATCATGTTCTGGTAAATTTGCTTCTTTAACAGAAAGTAATTCAACGAGTTCAATAAGAATGTGTAATAAATCAATTCGTAATTATCTATATATTATGTTAAATAGTCATAATATAATTATAATATATAATATAATTGAAATATACTATAGATTGCTGTGCATGTAATTTTAAACAAATTAAAAATGGCTGTAAGTGTTGTTGACTACTTATATATATATATACAAAATGTATTGTCGTTTAGAAGATTTAAAAGGTGCAAATTAAATGTGGTTGTACATTTTGATGTTTTCTTTCCATACCTTTTGTATGCAATTCAATAATGCAAACTGTGCTGTTTAATAGCAAGAGATACTCCAAGCAGCCGATTAAAAAACAGTTGTCAGCAACGCGCTGTGAAAGACGACAGTGCTGACATCTAGACAATAGTTTTGCCAAGTAACCTAACCTAACCTAACCCTAACTACATTAAAGGATGCTTACTTAAGTATTTTCTATAAACCAATACATAATGCACGGGTTCATTCACGTTTACACTGTCATCATGCTAACACTAGATAATAACAATCGGATGCTATTTTGCTATTAAATGTCACGTGTTTATACACATGAATATAGGTATATGTAGCTGCTTGACTTAGGTACGTTTTTCGGGATAGCTCGGCTAGTTTTGGACTTATACGATCACCTGTTATATACTGATCGTTAACTTTTTTTAAAACAAAGACGCTGAACTCAACACACGCATTTATTAAATAAGGCTATATGAACATCGACGGTACATATTAACAAAATAACTTCGATCGTGTTACATTCAATGCATACTGTCCCTTATTTTGAATATCGCGATCGCTGCAACGATTAGTAGAAATAAGAAGAAATGGAATATCCAGTAGATGGAGTTGTAGTATCTGAGCACGGTGTGCATGTCACTGATGATGAGGCAGGGCGCGAGGTAGATAAGGCAGAACAATCGCATTATTGAGAAACCTATTTCCCATGGAATTTTCAACTGGAAACAGAAAAGGTATACCTAAACGATTTTATAATATCAAAGTTACGTTTTGCTTGACATAGTCGTAGATAAAAATCCTCATGGATCCATATTTCAGATATGTAAGTACTTGTGTTTAATTTTTATTCAATTAATTTTTCACATTTGTTATGGTTAAAACAAAGCTAAGTAAAACAAGATATTTTTGCATAAAGATTCGTCTCTTCGGAATATCGTGGCATTTCGAGGTTCCTTTCATAACCCGTAAATTACATTCGTTAATTTGAAATCAATCATCTATATCATTTTTTATATTGACATAATAAAGATTGAGTTTCTTGCTTAAAAAGACACGTGGGTACATTTATTCTCCAACACATTTACCGAAGCGGTCGTATCGAAGAGTTCACAATACTCAGACTCCAGGTGAACGTACACCCAGAGCGTGGAGGATATGATGATCTGTGGCAACGACGGCCCCACCCAAACACTCCACGCCACGAACGAGCTGGCACTTCTGTAAAATCAGGAATAACATCATCAACATCCAGCCTTATGTCGTCCCACTGATGGATACGGGTCCCTCTCAGAATAATAAGGCTCATTGTGTTAGTAGCTAAGCCCAGAAATAACAATGAATAGAATAATAACGAATAGAAATAACATGAATAGCAATAATAGTTCGTGGTGTTCTTGGATTTTATTAAAGAAACTACAAAACGTGCTTGTATCTGTAGGTACCTATAACAAAAGGTGTTCATAACGTCTTCCTTTTTTAAAAAAAATCTAGGTACCATTGATTCAGGCAGTAGAAAACGTACTAAACACTGTCTTTGAAAGTAATGGACATACTCATTTGTTCATTGATTACTTATTTACATCTTTTTTTCAGGTTTGAGTTTAAGTACCAAGACAAGAATTAATTATTCTAACATTAAATAATAGCTACTTTATGATGATGAACGATTTGATTTAAGCGATTTAACCAAATATCTACATATACCTCACTTCTTTGTTAGCCTTTATAAAGTTCTTGTAAATATTCGCCCAAAACCAATACCGCGTGGGCATGTCCCAACTGCGTATAGTATCTCTCATGCGCGGCCCACACACGATCTTATAATTTTTAAAACATTTCAACATCGAAAAGTTGTATTCTTCTTCTATGGCTAGATCGGGCGTTTTTGCTCTGTAATAAGTAAAGTTACAAAGATAAGACTACAGAAATATCGAGCAGCAACAGAAAAAGTTAACTTTTTTGCAAGCGTTGCGAACAGTTGGTATAGAGAACAGGAGTGAAGAGGGGAAATGTGCTAACTCAGAATAATCTTAAAGCCAAATGTACCCTCGGTAAACAATCAAGATCTTTTCAATTCAACTTTAGATACGTAGCTTACAATGTTTTGCAAAGTATAAGAAATGAAGCCTTAAGTCATCATTTCCCTATGAACACAAAGGTTCAAAAATGATCGAATTTCTAATTATTCCCTGGATATAAATAAATTTAAACTATAAACGCGTAGAAAGGAACACGACTAACGTCATCTTCAACAAACTGTATCGAGTTGAAGGTCCAAAGCCAGGTATTGCCGCGCATTTCGCCGGGTACACTCCGAAACCTGATTCGGTGCACACACTGGTGACCAGCAGCATCACTATCTGGTGCCGCAGGAAGTACATGGTGAGCTGTGGTATGTTGTACAGGTAACGGAAGTCTGAACCGTAGTTTACGTAGAATGCGTTCTCATAGTACATCTGCAAAAATGCGGACCTAATAAAATATTGAATATTTTTTGCAGACGTCTTCCGACTAAATAAAATGAGTAAGTATACCTACCTGTACGTACCTACGTAAAGTCGTTGACAGAGGTTGGAAACGAAGAGTTGAAAAATTAAACTCATTACCGTGTTGTTGGAGAAAACTATATCTGCATCCAGTAATCGGAAAGTAGCTCATGATAATAATGAATATTTTTTTAAATCAATGCAAATCCATAAGATAGCATTACAAGACCAATAGTCTCTCAAAACATCTCAGTTTGGATGGCGCATTCCACACTAAATTACTAATATCGTAAATTGGAATCCTGTTTAGCGTAATTTAAAGCAATGTAGGAGATGGTGGCGATCATACCTGAGGAGAATATTTCAATCGTAATAAAATATATCCAAGAGAGCATGGCAACGCCTTTTTCAATTTCTGTTCTGTTATTATTCTGCAATCCCCTAACGTTCCGAACGGCACATTGAAATGATCTTCAAATACTTTCCAACGGTAGTATGGCCCTAGTACAATAAAAAAAATATTAATGAAAAATTTCTCCAAAACCTCTCCTGTTTATGTTCCCTATTAAATTTAAAACAATGTAAAGATGTTTTAACGATGAAAAATCGTTTAACGATTTTTTTACAAAATATATTGGAACGTTTTGACACCGTAGCAGTAACCGTTACCTCTGTTTTTGGCGGTTCAGAGCATAAATATAAATAAATTATAAGAAAATCCTATGACCTTTTAAATAGTTAATTTAAATTATTTAGTAACCTTTATGTAATCCAGTAAAGTAAAAAGCATATGAAATAATATCACCGGCAGTCGGATCAGTATTTATATTTTCGTTGTCCCCCATATTTGATTTTGTGGTTGGGGTCGCTTTCGAGTCCAATTTTATTTTCTGGTAAGCTCTTATTTCAAAAGCCAGCCCTACTAGTCGTAATGCTATGGTTTGATGGATCCAAGTCGTGTAACAGCTGAGTTGTAGGTGCCAATGCATATATAGTAAGTACAGCCAGGTATAAGCTAAACTAATTTGGTGTACAAAACTGAAACAGTATCGTTCCGCGCATTAGGTACAAGTGAAATTAGATATCTTACAAATATTTATTCATCGAGTGGTAAGTATTCAAACAAAAATCTACGTCTTATCATGCCATGTCGCTTACAGTAACTATGAATATACAGCATACATTCCTTTAACTCAAGTTAGGTACCTAATGATCTAAGTAGCTTTAACTTACCGTTTATCACAGCATTTAATTATAATAACATTGCCCCAAATCAAAAATATTGTGTGGAAAATATGATGACCACAAATTAGACATGCCACCAATATGCCCAGACCAGTACCATAGTTTCGTTTCATCAAGTGATCATCAATTTTCTTGTAATAAGGGCCGAGAGACACACATAAAATTAATGTTGTATAAAATATAACGTCATCTACAGTCATGTTATTTATAGAAAATGTATTGATTTGTCGTTTTAATTTAAATCCGTTACATTATCTTTTTGATATTTTTGGCACTACTCGATCCAAATTTGACGTTTACACTTACACTTTTTAAACATTAATATAAATATTGTATTATGATAACTGTTGATTATCTGTGATAACAGACTGTGTAATAACAGACTGTATAATAATTACTTAAAAAACTATTCGCCTTTGTGCAACTACATACGTTGTTCATTCGAAAACAATTACAGTTTAAAAAAATTTGTTTCTTATGCATTTTTAATTCACAATTTAAGCTTTATTTCTACGACACGTGTAAAGTTGTTCTGTTTTAGAAATAGTTAAAATAAATCATATTATTCGTATTATTTTCTGTTTATTTAATAATAAATTTTAATTAGACGAATAATTCAAATGTTATTATAGTGGGGACGCAAACTAAAAAATAAAACAACGCCATGATTAAATAAACAATTTACTACACATAAGGTAGGTTCATAATAAAAATATCTAACAGAGGTATGTATGACATAACCCGCTGTCTGATGCAGATTTAGCTATGGGCCGCTCCTAATTTAAAACATTTTAACATTTAAACCGACAACTCAACTTTCACTTAAGTGTAATATTACAGAGATGGATAATTTGTGCGAAGCAATATACATAATGATATATAATAGACATAATAGTAAGAAAACTTTTAAATGCATTATCATTCAAACACTATTAAAACTAGTTTGGCATATCGGAATGTAGAGATTTCCAACTTCTATTTTGGCATCCAAACTGCTTCGTAACTGATCTGATATTTAAGGTGCAATTTTTTGTAGCATGAATCGAAATTTATTTTAGTAATATGTAGTACGATAAGCAGAAAAGCAAACCCTAAATTGTACGTAGCAACCACATAAATAACAGAAGGGGCAACAGAATCACAAAGTTTTAATTTAAAAGATGATAATATGCACACTTTAAAACAACAATTATCACATTAGACAGAATGATTTTATCACGCAAACCTAACCTATAATACTGTTCAAACTGTTCATATAAGCTATTACATTTTTATTTACTTAAAAAATCGATCAATTATTTCCGTGTGTAAATTCAATTGACTAGCATCTATAATATTTATCATCTCATTTTATATATTATAGTTATGACACAATATCATAGTAGAAAAAGGATTAACAATAAGAGAAATATTTAAATATATAAAAAAGAATAGTTCACTGGTGATACTTGAAAGTTTCAACGAATAGTAGGTATTCGTCGATACCAAACCCATTGTCAATAAGAAAAACGCATTTTAGATATTCATACAGTTCCCGCGAAAAATAACCTCAAATAAAATCGTTATATCTAATTGACTATATATAAGCAAAATGAAGCTAAAGCTCACTGGTCGTGTAAAGATTACATTCAAATTTTCCGAACAAATTCGTTTACAATATCATCAAGAGATATAATGAAATGTGTGGTCACCGAAAGGTTTTTTATTTTTGTTAATAGACAAACAGTATTAAAGTCCAGAAACTGAATAACTGCGACAATTTATAGATGAAACCGCCTGTAAAAATGATTGAGCCCCTAAAATATTTCGATATAAATATAAGTATACAAATCGTACGTTGATTGCAAAATATTTAGACCATGTTAATTATGTTAAAATTAAGTCAGTCAAGGCGGGATAAATGACTATTTTATACAAGTTAAATGAGTACTTGTATTTTTGTACGTGCCATGTTTTATGGATATATCATTTAAGGCATTTGGTGTTCATATGTCGAGTACTTACCTTTTTTTTTCAAGACAACATTTAGTACTGGTCAATGTTACTGGTACATAAACTAATCAATTAACAAAGAAACACTGACTTAATACATTATTCCTTCTCATTTTTATCACGAATATTTCACTAGCGATAACGAACATTAAAATATAAAGTACGTACAACGATTAGTATTAACAGCGACAGACACCTTATGAAACCCTAATCGAAATCAATAAGATTTTTCCTGTTGAACACAAAATCTTCATTACAATACCTTGTCAGTAGTTTTAACGTTTAACCTACGAGGCGAAGAGTTAATTAAACGATAGTATTCTAAGATTACATAGGACAACTCGTACTACCCTATGCTCTAGGATAAAGTCTACACGAGTCTAACATTATTCATCGAAGTATATCTAAATTGTGAGCATTTATGTACTTGTTCAAAATACTAAACCAACCCGTGACTTCTTTCCTCACATCTGTGACGTCTCAAAACCATCGATGACTAACGTAATTTGACAAACGCTCATCGAGGCATCTTTTTCCATCCGTGCGAAGACACGTCACTTATATTACTTACCAAATGCTCACAAGCGTACAACGAACATTACATCTATCTTACGTTTTTGCACTAAAGCAGTCACATACACGAAATTACCGCCTAAATCTCACTTTAATTGTCGATTAGTTCGACACTAGAATCCGTAAGATGACTTCATTAGAATTACATATACTTCACCTCACTTCTATTTTACTTTACTTTACTTTACTTTAAAGCCATATTGTTGTTCTAATTGCGATGCAACGATTGACAGTGGGTACATTAAATATGTGTTATTTTATTCAAGTTATAATCAACAAATAATTAATTTTAAATGTTATTGAATTATAAGTCATAATAGAATTACGACGTTCATATAAATACATATTAGGACATTATACATCATATATAAATCTTATCATCCTTAACATCGCAAATAACACGTGTCACACGCCCGTGCCTCCTCGCAATTGAAACTCCGAGAACTTACACAGTAGCTATACATCGCATACTCTACAGGGATGTAGTATTGATATAATTATTGCGCTTAAATAACGTACGTAATATGACAAATTATTGCATCAAATATTTTATAATTACTAACATTACAGTAAACATGTTATTTTAAATTTTTAATTTAAAATAACCACCCACCCTGTTACCTACACACACCCGAGCCAGCGCACCTCCCGATGTGTCTACGAGTTCAATCTCTAATCCGACCCCTAACTACAAACGGACCTTCGGGCAAATATTTAAACATATCTAATAATCTAATAAGTAGTCGAGTACTTATTGACATAGTAAATGTATGAAAAAGTGCTACACTTAATACCTTAACACTGGCAACACACGATCGTGTGGCAGTTAATGAAAAATAATAATAACTACATCTGCATCAGACACAAAACATTTTGAAATTAAATTTGCATTGTTACAAAACATACAAACGCCATCGAGGACAAGATACAAAAGTTGTCTATGGAATATGTATGTACTAAAAATAAATTCCCCAGATAAATTCATGGACATAAAAGATCGCTTTTAAAAATTGTCTAAATATTGATTTTACATCTATTGTTATCAATAACCACACCTAAACGTTGTTAGAAAACTATTGCCTCTATATAATATTATATGAAAGAGATTTCAATAGGCCTACTTACACAAGGTATCTCTATATGAATAAATAACATTGAAACTTATATCGTACGTGTAGTTAACACATATGGAAGAAGTGTAACATTTAAGTACCATTCAATAAATAGTATCGTTCCGCGACTCGCACGTCGCGAGAGGAACATAATGCATATATAAAAAATTAAAAAAAATATAAAATCGCACAAGAGAGCCACCAGAAACAACATAAAAAACGATTATTTTTATACAAAGTGCAATAGCCAGAAAATGTAACCGAAGTGCTAATTTCTAATTACACGTACATATGTATGTATGTATGTAAATTGATTAAATTGAAGCTTCCTATAACATTACATTATTTCATCCACATTAAAATGTCAAGACACTAGGAAATGTGATCGTTAAAGTTACAATAATTTTGTATTCTCCATCTATTGCACAAACACATTTTATATTTAACGTTATTAGATTTTTTTACAATACCAACCACATAGTTAATAAATACGACATCCAGAGCATTATTATAATAATTACAGAATTCAATTTTGGTGCAAACGATTACAAAGTATTATTTATTATTCACAAAAAATCACTGCAAGTAAAAGAATTTTATTTATACAATTGATTATTATTATTACAATAAATTTGTTCGGTTCTATCACATCAATGCGTCCGAAGATAATAAATACATGCGAGCAGCATTTGTTTAAAATATTGATAATTGGCAGTCCTAATAGTGGCTATAGTCCTTAGCACTACGAGCGGCGCCGCTCCACCGAATATTATTCTACTACGAGCCGTATTCACGCTCATTGTCCTTTTTGAAGCCCGCTAACGGTTCAAAACACCGCATCGCATCCGCACTCCGCTCTGCCTTATCTAAGCTGAAGCGGTCAATTATCAAACACATCAGATAGCGCTTCTCGCTTCTCACTATGAAAGAAATGTGGAACCTACGCACCGCAGCGTCCGGGGAGTCCCCTGAATGTGTATAGCGCACTATACGAGGGCACGGTAGCAGTTCACGAAGCGTACACTTTTCTTGATTCACTGATTCTTGTACACGATTGGCCGTGTTAGCACGATCACTTGTTCACACGCAATGGGTACTGTGAGTCTACGTTTGTAACGATATCGAGTAATGGGCATTTCATGTGCAAGGTACACAGATATCAAACTTAACAAAAATAATTGTTAAATCGCCAGGTATCGTTAGTCATCATCATCTTCACCAACACCAGTACGGGCGAAACATCGTCGACGTCACCCTTGTCGTGCTAACGATAGTATAGAAAACGCGATAGTCGTACGATTAAAAAATTATTCCTAGTAGAAAATAATATTCTCGAGGCACTACATGTGATAGTAAGGCATATTTTTGAGAATGTGAGGTAGTCTGCGTACACATTTATACACCTACTTGATTATGCGTAGACAATCTATGTAGTGTTATTATACACTAATATTCTCATACAGTGATTGGTTATAAATTCACATTTACTTAAGCGGCAAATATTAAAAAGGTTATTCTAGAATTTTCCACAGTACACACATATGTGATAGAATATTATATAGATTGCTTATACTAGTCACTACGACGTTGAACAATCGAAACGGTTGACTCGAGTAGGCAGCATAAACGTGTGCGCAAATATTTTATTGCATTGCATAAGGCACCCGTTCAATCGAGGCAGTGCTTACATCGTTCAGTGATGCACAGTTGTCGACTTGAGGTAGATAGCGAAAGGTCGATGATGACGGTCGGTCGTACTTCTCTCCGCTTCGAACGACAAACGTGAAATATCGGTCGGCGACGTGACTGAGGCGACGGGCCAATGTTCCGCCGACGCAGAC
>DWME01005224.1:0-15197 GCA_018244795.1 Parelbella ahira ahira | reverse complement strand
GCGGCTTTCCAGCGTTGTGGAACTTGTAGACGTCGACGAAGCTGCCAGGTATCATTTATAGATTACACCTGTTTATGAGGTTCTGTTAGACTTTTTCTTCATAATCGTACACGCGTTTGTTGTATTGTTAGTTGTATTTGATGTGTCATTTAAAAAAAAAATCGTACATATTAAATATGCATTTCCATAACAAAAGGCGACAATAAAACGTCATCAGCATGAATTTACAAAATCACGAAATCATATATCTTAAGATTAACAATATTATATTATACGTATTGTAAAATATTAATTTATTTCAATGGCAAATATGTATCGTATGTACTTGACTGTGGGTAGTAATTGTAATTTACTAATATAAGCAAATAGTTGACGTCGTTACGTCGGTCCCAGGCTGCACCGCGAGGCCTTGAAGCAGTCGGCCACGGACCCGGCGTCGGGCCGCATCGACGTGGGCATCCTGACGACGGGGCTGGGCGCCGCTGCGCGCCGCCGCCGCGCCGAGCTGCTGGCCGCGCTGCACCAGCTGCTGCAGCGATACCCCAAGCCGCAGACCCTCACACACGCTAAACTACTGCAGGAGATCAACGCCAACTCACAGATTGTAATATACACATTACTAATATTTTTATATACCCTCTTCCATATTTTACACATTTTTGACGAATTGTTTTCCAGTTGGCAATTATAGCCTCACCTCGACTACTTTTTGAAGTAGACTAAGATCATAGATATGCTATTTATTCAAAACGGTAGGTTTCTTCTTGTAACTCGTACATTAATTCTTTCCTTAAATTCTGCAAATTCTCTTCCCCAGACGGTATCACGTGAACAGCTGGATGAAGTGCTACGCGACCTCCAGGACGAAGGCAAGGTGGTCATTGTCAGTCATACACATCTCCGACTTTGTTGATACATTCCAGACGAGATTCACAGAAGTGTTATTCACGGCCCTTTCTCCAGAAGTGATATTTACGGACCAAGCTAAAGTCTGAGGTGCCATGTATTGTAAAATTGAGTTTATACAGTTTTTAACGTCCCATAATTATACCAATATGTTGGTTACTCCTCTGAATTGTTACTATTCATAGACAATGGTCGTTGTCTATAGTCAAACTGACTAAAAAGGGGAGAACATAAGTCTTCTTAAAATTGTCTACTCTGTTAAGAAATAAATCATTTACTTTTTATTTCGACTTTGATTAATGCATCTGCATTTTGGACACATTAAAAATGTATATTATGTCTTATTTTTTCTAAACACCTACAGGGTTATATTAACTTATTAATGAATATACACGGTAATAAGCACCGAATCGGATTTATAGACATACAATTCAACTATAGCATGAAAGTTAGCAAAAATGTTTTATATGCAACTCGTTATCACTAGATGGCGTTGAGGGGCATCTACACATCTCTTAACCTAACCTATCGACACTAAAATTGGTGCCGTATCTGAATGGCATTTTATTATTAATTATTAAATAGTGATAGATTTGGCAGTATTTTGGGTACTAAAAATATGAAAGTACTAAAATGGTAAAGAATTTAAATTATTTTGTATTTGTGTAATACATTAAATGTATTTATTAATAACTTATAATGCAGTTTTAAGGTTCGTGTTCATTAGTTGCCTTCGATTTACATTCTACAAATCATTAGAAGCGCTGAGTGTAGTGCCTTTTATCCGTATCTAGCAAGTGTCAATATTTATCGAGATGGTACGTGAATAATGAACAAGTGGCTGGACAAGGTTAAATAAATAAATACTCGTATAATTACATTCATTTTTATTAAGTTAAAAGCTCTATAAACATAAAACTAATAAATATGTTAAAGGTATTTAATTTGACCACTCACGTCAAAGTATATTTCCCGCCAAATGTTTGTGTGCAAAGACACCTCGTCTTTGCCGCAGTAGAAAAATAATGGTTTTATATGTAATTTCCGTAACTGAAAAAACATTATTTCAGTCATGAAAAGCAATAATTTTAATTGCTCAATTCCGCATCTGAGTTTATTGGAGAATGTTTATACTCCCGGAAATTAATAACAAATCTGACAATGTCCTGACGTAAGATCCAATCACATTGGTTTCAATTAAATGCATTTTTTTCACCAATTTTCCAAGCCGTTTACTGTTTTTTGTTTTTAAACTTAAAAAACAGATTTAACACGAAGAAACTTGTGTTAAATTTTATTAGACCATAAAAAAAGGAATTCTTAAAAACATTTTTTTTAGGCATCTATTACCCCATTATGAAACTGACAATATAAAAGCTAGTAGAATCAATTGTTATAAAAGTATAAATTGTTTTTTGACATAATACATTATGTCGTTCTTGGATTGAGTACATATCGTAATCAGTACAGTATTACCATTATGAAAATGAAGGAATAGTGAAATTTATCCAACGTTAACGTTGGATAAAAAGAAACATTCTCTTTAGCACTTGTTTACATAATTTTCTCTGCAATGAAATAAAAAAGCAAGGAATGTGAAATATTGTACTCTGGGTGTAAAACAACTTTATAAAGTAGAACTAGTATTGGTACGCATCATGTTTACATCGCGTGTGTATGAGATATAAAATCGTTCTGTGCTGCAAAACAGCAGACACAGCAGCAGTCTGCAATTACAGCTAGAACCCGAAGGCCTTAATTTGTTTCATTTAGTACATATTATATGCATATTTGTTTTATTTCAAACATAACTTGTCATGATTGTCTTAAATATAACAACGTATTGACAATATCACAGGATTTGAAAATATGTACAGTATGACAAGATGTGTTTATAGCTGAGAATAAATAATAGGATAGGCAACAAATAAGGAGCTCCAAACTAAATTGTAAATTAAGGTATACGTAATAACGTCAATTATAACTTTGTTGCTAACCTTGGTAGTCTACATACCCTGATCATTGTTCTTTGGGGGCCAGACCAAGAGTTTGAACACAAAAACTATAAATTTAAAAACAGTTGTAAAATATTTGTTCGTTTATATCAACGTGGTTTTAATAAATCCTTATTTCACACAACATAAATAAAGAACTTTACAAAAAAACACAAAATATATCTGTCGACGGTAACAAATAACAAAACGAATCTTTTGTCTTTGTCTCGCATCGATCATAAAACTCAATGCCTATGGGTTTTAAACCGTTTCAACAGTAACACACGACCGTTATAAGCATTTCAAATGAAATAATAATAGTACGTCACGCACGTGTCACGTGAGGCACGGAATAAATTTCGCGCGATGCCTCGCTAATACTGCTGGTGTGACGTCATCAAGAGGCGGGCGCGCCATTGAGGTTATGTTCCGTAACATTGTCCGAGTCCTTGGCGGCGGGCGCGGCGTCGGCCTGCGGCGTCATCACACGACTCGGCTCGGAGTCCGCCTGAGCGCACGCGTCGTTAACAAACTTGTTGAATATTTCGGGCTTGTCCAAGTACACGTGATGACCCGCGCCATTTATTATCTGTAACGTACTTACATGCTGTAGCCTAACACCTATATTACAAAGACTATCGGACAACCAAACTCACAAAGTACGAGATTAACAATACGTAAAAAATATGCGTGTTAATATTCCCCGTGCTTGTATTGACATTTCTTTGACATCATGACAGATATTACGATTCATTTTACGTTGGGGCAACTTTATGATTCGTTTTCTATTTAAAATGAGTATTATACATTTTAAATTGTATAAAAGTAGCATGGCAATGGATTGTAATTAAAATAATAGAATCAGATATTTTTATACACATACTCATGTATTATAAATAATATGCCTTACACGCAGTTAACCTGCATTGAAAAAGAATTTGTTACGCTGGAGGGCAACTAAATGAATTTTACTTATATATAGATTCTTCTCTTAGATTATTGTATAAAAATTTAACACAACTTGAACTGTTGAATACTTCGTATTTCTAAGGCCCATAGACCTAAAGTCATAAAGACAGTTTAGTCGCTAACAGTGTCTATCAAACATTGTCAGGTCGCTAAATCTTGGACGACGATTCGATGGCGTTATCGGTGTTGCCAGTGGACAAGCCCTCTGTCCAACGGTGGACTGAGATAGATTGGTGTTGTTGTGCTGTGAAAGATATCTGTCGGGTTCACAACGAACTTGGCCTCACCTGCACGTAAGTTTTACGAGACTGTCGTTTCTCGGCGATCAGCGGGCCGTTGCTGTTGTCGACCCAGGAGCGCGAGCCGATGAGCACCGTGACCGGCAGCTCCGGGTCGAGCTGGTGCGCGCGCCGCAACATCGGGTTCTTCGCCCACCCGAAGCTGCTCATCAACGTGTGAAACGCGCTCTCGCCACTTAACGACGTAAAAACGGAATGGTTTTATGAGTAATCATGAATGTCGCATTAATATACAATTTTTTATTTAAATAAGTTGATGTATTTAGTTTATTAGACAAATTAATGATATATTCTAATTGTTCACTTTTTTCTTATTTGATAAAATTTTAAAACATTTGTTTGTTACTTGTGTCCATAGCATTATGGAAATAAAGATTTCCATAATTTCTAAAAAGGGAAGTTACTAAATTCTACTCACCTAGGTGTTTGCGAATTGCATTGGTAGATGTACTCGGGCACGACGGTCATGGCGTCTGGCACGTAGTTTGTGTACTTCCTGGAGATGTCGGGCCTCGCTTTCCCGATGAGCCACTTGCCCGCGGGGCCGGCCGCACGGAGCGCCCACAACGGGTTCAGCGGCTGGATCATCGTGGTCACCGCTCGGATCCATAGCGGTACTTGGTATTTTTCATATACGTTTGCAGGTTTCTCTGGAAAACCCCACGGATCGGCTAGAATGAGGTGGCGCACTCTGTAACATTTTAATGATTTTGTGACCTTTAAATATGATGTACCTAAATGTTTTCAAACGTTTTTGCAGAATATTTGCAATTATTTCTGTTTATGAGTAATGAACGCAAGTTTTGCCGGCAGCCAGTTAGCCTGGACGTTGTTTTAGGGAACATAGAAAGTGATATATTAAAAGACTAGCTTTAAAGTTTTTCCCAAAAACGATGCTGGCTCTTAGACTATGTATACAAAGTAAGTATTCTAGTTGAGACAAGCGCTTTTCGGCTCAACATACCGATCGGGGTACTTCAAAGCGTAAGCTGTTGCAATATATCCGCCCAGACTATGGCCCAGCAGAATGAACTCATTGAGGTTGACCTCTCGCCGCCACTCCTCCACCGACTCCACCCACTGCGCTTCCACCTTCGCCGGCTCCGACGCAAACTTGGGTCTGGAGCTCCTGCCAAATCCTGTTAAGTAATTATTGTACACTTTATATAATATATATAAATATGTAATATATATAAATGTATACTAGAACCACATCTCATAATACTTACAACCACATTATAGGATCAAACAATATTTTTAGATATAAAACGTCGGATCGGCGAAGTTATTTGCACCTTCGTAAATTAGTGTTGTGCAATGTGCAATTAATGTTCTGCACCGGGTATAGGGAGTTCCCCGTCCACTCGTATCGTTGTTAGATAGGGAGATTCCCGTCCACTCGTATCATTGTCTCTAACAATATTATTTTAAAATGACACTATAATACAAATTGGGATTTTATCGTCGATCAACTGCACTTGTACAATACTTATAGCAGTACTTACAACACAAGTTCATATCTGAATTAGCAAAGAGGAATACAAACAGCTTAATATAATGAGTTTATTGCCGCCAATTCGCTTCTATAGCCAACATTGAACAGAACTGCTTCCTAATTGGGATGACCGGTAAAACTATAACCGTCCCTGAAATTTGAAGAAATAACGCAGATTACTGTGAAAAATGCGAGATTTATTAATGATAAACACGACGATCAGTTTTTAAAACGTAGCGTGCTAACGAACAATGGGGAAAAGAGACAACAAAAATGAAACATGAAACAAATCACAAATAAAAAGCGCATTCGAGTAGCACAGTTTATTAAAGATACGTTCCCGTTTATGTCTATATTCCAATATAATTAAATTGAATCGCCTGTTTCGAACATAAAGTATTCTACCTAATAGATCGACGGCATACACCGGCCTCGAAGCGGCCAGCGAGTCAAAGTTCGGGCACCACATGGCAAGACCAGACGCCAGACCATGGAGCAAAACCAGTGGAGTTTTTGGCGACTCTTCGTTGAGAGACACCGTCCATATCTTGTCGCTCTGCCCAACTACCGCACCGATGTCCACGTAGAACCGCTTGTAAGCCGTTTTAACACCTGGAACCATTCATCTAATGTTTTACTGAACCTCATCGAACGCGTAACATTAAAAATATTCAGAAAACATGTTGTAAACTATCCAAAATCAAATTTATTTATTTAGGTTTCACCTACACGAAATACTCGGTCATATAGCACGTATAATGTAGAATGCATGTTCCTGCCATTACAGGTGAATACAGCATGATAAATTGTTGCGACTTGCATTGGGGAAACGCAATGAATTATGCTTAAGTTACTCTTTACTTTCGAGGAACAACCCCTGCCCGGGAACAACACAAAATGGATTGCGATCTGAAGTAATTTTGTAATCAATTTTAATACTGGCTTTATATAAATATATACGCATCTCATATATTTAAAAAGATCTCTACCACGTGTTCAATTGCTCATGAACATGCATATTTCCATTTATGTTGGTTAAATAAGAGCTATTTCAAAATAATCAAAGTACAATTAAGTAAGACGATTACATTGTCTGCTGTACGGCGATACCTTTGCTTCATGACAAAGAATATACACTTCAGTGCAATGACGCGTCAGCGACCAGGCCAAAAGTATAAAATGGATCATTGAATGACTCATTCAAAAATGAGTCATTTTAAACCACCTTACTAAATTGAACATTAATCATTTAAATTACTGTTTTTGAAATCTTATAAAATACATGTACGTAATTATGTCAAACAAAACCCTAAGTCTAGAACCATAGATAGATTATATGTACACTCTTAGAACCAGCTATACCTAGTACACCGTGCGAAATCGTTAACAATTCCCAACTTTTTAATTTTAATCTTAAAAACTCTCCAATGTAATTTGGTAAAGACTTTAACCCTCTCATCGTGAGAGGAGACCCGTATTCCAGTGGAATGACATAAAGGTTGGAAAAATCCTTAAAGGGTTAGCAGAAACAAGATCATGTAAAGAAAAAAGACAAACTGCGACAAAGATCAGTGTAAAATCAGTGCGGTTGATGGACCGAAATGAAAAATTAACAATAGCAATTTTTCACGAGACAAAATTGACTTGTCATTAAATGTAATTGACTTTCAATACTCTTATCTATTCATGAACTGTGGTGACTGTCTCTTTATCAGCATAACAGATTCGAAGCTGATATTGTTCAACAATTTATAAACATTTTTTATGTTTTAAGGAAGATTTTTTACCATTCCGTTACTTTTGTCGTGATTGAATTAGCCATTAAGGCTCAAGACTCTCCGTCTCTTTCTAAACAATGTCTCTGTTTCATGTACTGTACATACGAACAAAATTAGTTGAATACTTGATTACTTTCGAGTTTCAGTGATGAAGAGAGGAATGGTTACATCCGAATGTAGATCCGGTCAACATAACAGCAAGGGGAGAAAAAGCGATATGCTTGTCTTTTTTGGTTTACTCTAATTTCTAACATGCACGAGATTTCAATAAAACAAGAAAAGTTCACAAATAAAAAAATGTCATTGCTGTATTGCATTCATTGTCAAATAACTATAAATATGCTATCTGATGTTCAAGTTGATCTAGTGTAAATATGTTGATGATATACACAGACATATTGAAATCGATTTTTTATATCGAATAAGTCTTTTGTATTCTTTATTTCGTTTCTAATCTGTTATTATTTTCTATCACATTATTCTTTTTATCCTACCAGCTTATTATTTTATTTATTACATTATCATTATACCTGCTTTTTATATATGGTAACCAATTATACATTGTATTTCTGTATCCCTACTTTTTTCTGTAGATAGATATTGTTCAATGTTTCCAATGTTGCAAGTAACTGAACTGTTCTTTAAACGATTTAATATATAGATGTCTCAATCGTTACTTTTTTTGTCACCTGTAATAAATAGATAGGCAGTCCAACTCACAGTCACCTTTCGTTGTACATATGCAACAACCCAACATAGCCTGAACGCTGATGGCATAAAAGGGGAGTTCTGTGAATCGGGCCTTTTTTCTAAAACCTTATGTCATACCTCAACCTCAATTTACGTCATATTAAACCTTCTAATTAAAAAAAAAATACTTGGAAAGGATTAAGTGTCATATATAAAAAAAACAATACTGAATAAAACGTAATATTTAAAATAATATGCCTTTTATAGTGCCTAGCGTCATAGGAATTTTATCAGATAGAATATTTATTCCTAATATTGCGTAAAAACTTTTGTTCCGTGACCTTGGTCGCCGCTACAATCGTCGTATTCGCGGTTCCGCTTGATAAAGTTATTTAATCGTATTATTACTCACAATATCATATTTCATCAAAACCATTGTATCTATAACTTCCACAACAATGACCTACTTCGTCGTGTTGACAAAGGTACCTACTATCAGAATATTATGCATGTCAATAAGGCTAAGTATTATTCAGTTTTTCTAGAAATTCTTAGTAGTAGTTCGGAGTCTGGATTTGTGCCCGGTTATAAAAAAAAAGCTCAGATCCTATTCCTATTGGGTTGTAGGTATAACGTGACGACTAAAAACTATAAGTAACAGTAGGCACTCCTCTCCTTTGCCAACCCCTTCGGGGAAAAGCAGTAGGTTTGAAATTCCATTCGGGGAGATACAATTCAATAGATTTTGAATGAATGCGTCCGTTTAAATGTCAAAATGTATTTTGAATTTGTAGTTGAAGCTTTAAAACTTTAATACACGTATTTATATGAACTTTTGAGTACTATTGCGTTTTTCAACCGATTTTAATTCGATGGAACGATTACAATCAATGACAGGCTATTTTTGTTTAAGAAACTTTAATATTGTTTTTTTTCACTAGTAGGTATAAGGTTGAATATAAGATGCCGTGGCAATTCTGCTTTGTCATGAGTTGACGACTCGATTATACCTAGATAGATCTCCAATTTTCTGTTATGAGTAATATTTTGGATATTAATAGCAACATACGTAATATTTCGTCATGGCCGTGACAAAGCATAATATGTAATAGGACAAAGTACAGGCTACTGGTTTATCGTTTGAGTAAATAAGGTACTGTATGAAAGAAGTGATGCAATTAAATTTGAAAGTTGTATAAGAAGCATTTATGTACGATGTCTTTCTTTTTCAAATTGGTTTCATTTTTTTTTAAAACAACACGTTCCATTTCGTCAGTAACGGTGACTAGTAAAATGTATCTACATGGTAATTATAAAGAACACGCAAGAAAAACGAGATAAAGATTACTCTATTGTCTATGCAATATTAATGAATGTCTTTATATTGTACTATAATATACATAGATTTTTGACTGCCTCTTGGTCGAGTTCAAATCCTGGGTCGAGTACTTACTAGTGGATTTTTGTAATTTAGAATTTCTCGTAGCGACTCGAAATCTGGAATTGTGCCCGGTGTATGGGGCAATAGGCTAACCACCTATTCCATGAGACTTAAACGTAACTGGTGAAACGTGGGAATGTATTACACTCCTCTACCTATCCCTTCGGGGATTACAGGCGTGATGTTACGTTTATGTTACGATATAAACTTTTAGTTTTGATTGAAGTCTACTTCTTATTCTTAAGACGTGATTCGCCTACCTTTCTTCATTTCTGAGTACATTAACTAACAGCAATGACATTTTAAGACTTTTATGACTTTTTTAAATTGTCATGACCAAATGGTCTTCATAATTTGAAAGTATGAATTCCCAATAATAATTATACCATATTAACTATTTATCTAAAAAAAAAGTACACTTACATGATAACATTTTCCTCTCGATGTTTCTTAACATTGTATCAGATTGACTTGTCCAGCTAAACCACTGTGTCCAACTGAAATGTCCCATACATATCAATTATACATACTTATATGAAAAACATACACAAGGGACACATACTGTTTAAAAATGTTATTGCTCATCCTGCTTGTATCATAACACAATTACAAATTAATTTTTTTGATAATTTTAACTTATGAACAATGTCACATCTGTATTTTCCTGAATGACTCTGGAATGTACTATGACCTTGTACTACATTGTAGTACCTTACAATTAATAAATAGATAAACACTCTAATAATCCTACTAATGGATATTTCAGGTCAAGCATTAACATTATCATGGAAACTACTTTGAAAGCAACAAAACACACACACATATACACTAATAAATATTATTAAGAGACAAAAATAGATTAGAATAAGAAAAATATTTACATATATAGAAAAGATACACAATATAATATACACATATATTTACATGCTTTTAAATAGACATATTGTAATATATACCTACATAGATAATTTATTTT
This sequence comes from Parelbella ahira ahira, assembly GCA_018244795.1. Taxonomy (NCBI): domain Eukaryota; kingdom Metazoa; phylum Arthropoda; class Insecta; order Lepidoptera; family Hesperiidae; genus Parelbella; species Parelbella ahira. The sequence goes on along the minus strand of DWME01005224.1, from coordinate 4,649 downwards.
CAAAGGTACTCATACATTTTATTAAAATCCAGACAGACTATATGAAAAGCATTAATAAAAAAAAATAGTTAGGTATTTTATAATTTAAACACACACCTTATACATATATCTATAAATACATACATATATATGAAAATATATATAAAATATATATACAGTCACAAAATATAGCAATGGGCTTACTTCCACAGAAATGAAAAAGCATTTCCGATCCATGTCCTGCTAACAGTACTGAAATTAAATGTGTTGTCAGAAAACATCAACATTTGTATGAAACATCATCATGTCATCTTGTAACCATGTAATTAAGTTAAAACAGCAAATGGAGTGAACCTTCCACCACATCTACATCATTCACATCATTATTACAATGTCATCACACTTAATACTTCAAAGGGTATTGAAAGACCACAGAATGTCAAATATCTCATCCTCACTGAGATGACATCCTCCATCTCCAACCTCCACCCATTCTATACTCATCACTAACCTCATACAAACGCAGGTTTCAGATATGATTACCCTATGAAATGATTTATGTTAACTCATATATAATTTAATGAATGAAGTCCTCTTTGCCGTGTCTGGTGACAGCGTTCTGGACTATGTTATTGTTATTACTACAATTTTTATTATACAAGTAACAAAAGGTAGGAATCAATAATACAAGTAATACAATTGTAAACTCAAGGATGAATGGTATGCCTAAAGGTCATTTAAAAAAAACAAGCTATGCACCAGAAGAAAAAACAGATTATAAAACCACAGGCAAGCAATATTGTACTAAAACAACACAACAGGCAAAATATGAAACTTGCTTGAAATATCCCATCGCCGGTAATTGAAATTATCTGCAATAATAAACATATTTAGCAGACATGACAATATAAATATTCTTATTAACTCAAAGCTTTGTGCCATTGGCACATAAAGCAATGTGTAGTTAAAAAACATATTTAAAAAGAAATATGTATATAAATGTTAGATGTTGAGTGATAACCCTTGATGAATCATTAAATACCACTATTTCTATCATGATTTTGTCTGTACCTTTTCATTCCAAAGCATTCACAAATTCAAGGCATTCATATTTAAAACTGAGTAATACTTTCATAATAAAGAAAAATGTCTTAAGACATTGGAGGAAATACTGTTAATCAAGAAGGCATAAAATGAATAATCATACTTATAAGTCTTCACATTCCACATAAGATATTAGAATTGTAGAAACTATGACTAAATATAAATGTATCAGTATGTCACTTATATTTTGCAATAGAATATTATTGGCTTGACTGGTCATACTAACCATTAGCATTGCAGTTTTAAGTAAACAGTAACTGATTAAAAAAGACAATAATCAAATATTTCCCAACTTATGGAGCTCTTATGGAACTGTCCATATCTGCTAATCTTTTATCATATGATCTATCTATCTATGTAGAATATCTGAGGTCGGAGGGTAAATATCCTGACACTGTCAACTGACAAGGGATTTAAAACTGTCTACAGTCTGATGGTCTTTACTTAGTGTAATAAAAATAAAACTTCTTAGTAATAGTAAAAAACTAAAAATTCTTAGTTTATATGAAAAGTAAACATGATATCACATTTGTAATAATTGGGAAAAAAGTACCTATAATGAATAATGTATAACTTTTAAATATTATCGAATGCTATATTACCTCAATAATCCTCTTATGATTGTGTATATGAGTAGCATGACATAGTGGGCCCAAATGTAGCATGATATACGCAAGCCTGGCATAACAAACAATGTATTTCAACTGGCGACGGAGGTGATCTACAAAATGAATCGTACATTTTTTAAAGCTTCAAATGGTGATGTTGCTTTGACATAATAATTGTAAGACAGTTATTGCACAATGTTGTAATAGCATGATTTCATGAATGTTAGGTGTATTATTAGATGTAATTAGTGAATATAATACCTGGATTCTGTCCTTTCCAGTAATTCACTATCCATTTGCCCGGACATGGAGTAATGAAAATTTATCGTTGTATTAAGGCGATTTTTTTAAATGTTTCCTTTCCTGTGCGTATTATTCGGTCCCAGTTTAAACACTACTTGCTAATTTCTACGTAGTATGTATATAAAACGTCGAGATAAATCGGCATTACGATGGGAAATTTGCCAAACGTCAAACACTGTTTATCACTGTCAACGTCAGCTGGGCTGCCACTGCTGCCAGGCGTTTGACAGAAATGTAATTATCAAAAGTGCGTCATTAAAAGTATTTTATGGGATATAAGAAAAACAAAAATTATTCCTAATTAGTTGTATTCTGTCTGATTCTCTCATACTTAGATTATGTAAACCACTAATTGTATGGAGTTCATTTTACCTAAATTATAAGGCTCTATTCTCACTACAGCAGAGTCGAAGCGACGCTTACTTCCAATTTAGTAGCTGAATTCTATCTCCAGTAATCAACGTGCAAATTTGTATACAGAATATGTAAAGACGGCCGTCAATGTGCGCATTCGCATGTCTACCTGAAAGAAAATGTTTGACTATGTTGTTAATTTTCTGTACACAAATTTGCATATTCCTAGCTGGAGACAAAAATCAATATGCTGTTAATACAAATGTATGTGTCGCGACGCATCGCTTCGACTGTGCCCTAGTGGGAATTGAATCTATGTTGTGGATATACTTACAAACTGTAGTTGCCATGGCAATGAAAGTCAATAACTTACTAATAAAAAGCAAAAACAACCTCATTACTATAACAAAATGCAAGTAACATCTGTCCAACCAGTATTTAAACTTGAGTTAAACCACAAAGTAACTCCCGGGATTGTAACGATCGCAAAGTACGATGGAACCCATCCTTGTCTTACGGCATCCGCAGGATATGATAAAGTACGATAAATTATCTTTTTGATACAAATTTTAAAATTGTTCTATTTGGACTAACCATCAGCTATTAACTTTCACCTTAACGTTATTCATCATTTTTAAATAATAGCAAAAATATATAAACCCCATTAACGCGTATTGGTAAATATAAAAAACAATAGAATAGAAACAATTGTTTTAACTTTTTGATAAAAAAATACATTCACAGTTTATTCACGGGGAAGAATATAAGAGATGTAACACAAAATATATTAATAACATATATAATATACTAACGGACCCTATTGGCACAAAAAGCTTAATCCAAATGAACATGGTTTTATTAAAGTGACAAGTAGCAAAAAAACGGCCAAGATGATGAAGGGTGAAGATATCAATCTACCCTGAACAGGACTATAAGAATACGATTATTATTGCCCGTGATTTAAGTAGGAATAGTAAATAAGATTATTATTTAGTAAATTAGTGACAGATAATATAATATTTTTTCAGATCATCATTCATCACCCTCATGGTGGAATAGTTAGTGGTCGAGCTCAAAGGTCACAAGCACATGGCGAGGTTTCGGAGCTGAATCTTAGTCAAGCTGTAATAGCACTGGCAGCTGGTCCTTTGAAACCGGATATTGAACGAGATGTGTTGCTAATTGGTTCACCTACGCAAATCTTAGGTGCGTTTCTAAATAGGTAGTACTTTAGCTTCCAAATCTAGTATCATTATTAGTTTTTCAAAGACTAAAATATTAACTTTCATGGAGTCCTCACGATGCTTGGAGACTAGTTGACTAGAAATTAGACTACAAATTAAGTTGGATATATGTTAATCATTTTCGGAAATTCTCCAAAAATAAACTTTCTTAAAAAATTACAAGTCCATATATTTCTTGAAAAATTACTTACTATATAACTTTAAATTAAAAAATGCCTAGTCACGATGATCTCAAAACTGTCATTATCTTCAATCTGCTTATCGTTTCACTGTTGGCATCCGATTTCCTCTCAGAAGAAGAAGGGTTTGGTCGAAAAGGTTTGGAAGGGCAGGTTTCACGAACCTTAAAGAACATAATGAAATATTTCTTTGATTTAAAGCGCCTATATTATCTATAAAAATAGAAATGCCCGCCAAGCTTGAAACTCAAGACCTTTGATTTCGGAGGCCGGAGGCTAGGTTATTCGCCGTTGCTTTTTTGCGTAGAATGATAAAAGGGTTAATGTTCTAAGTACTTATTTGTTTTTAATGTTCTCCTTTCTTTTTATCGTTGCAGCGTATGACGTCCACGATAACTCAGATCTCTTTTTTAAAGAGGCACAAGATGGAGTCAACTTTATAATTACAGGAATATTCGGTAAATACAATGAAATGTTAGCAATTATTGGCGGGAACAGTTCAGTGCAAGGTTTGAATTGGGAAGGCAACGAAATATTTTGGAACGTCGTTAGCGGAAAAGTGTGCGCCATGATTACGTTTGATTTTGATAAAGATGGCCAGAATGAGGTAAGAAAACATGCTTAAAACCATCAAGAAATGTAAGTTTCTTGTATTCTTCGTATTGTCATATAATTTAGAATAACTTACAATAAAAAATATACAATGAACGGTTATTTAAAAACAAATCAATAGCAATAGACAATATTTACAGACTTGATTGATTCTGAAAGCAATCATTCGACGAACCGTCTGACTAGCCTCAAGTGACCACAATAGGCAACTTCGGCGAACGAATGTCTAAGTAACCAAGCGGTGATAAGATTTGTTCCCTAGGGAC
>DWME01005223.1:0-15198 GCA_018244795.1 Parelbella ahira ahira | reverse complement strand
ATTTTGCACATACAATTCATAAAGTTTAGATGTCTTTGCGTAAACAATTAGGCTCGTATAGAAAACCGTAATATTTTCAACGTCTTATTAAATGAATTAATTTTACTAAAAGTTGGGTCGCATATTGACCTTTCAGTAAGTTAGTGTCGAGCATTTGTCGTATTTAAAATTAAGCTTTCCTTTGCTCACGAGAATTGCAACTTACACAAAAACAACTAAACGCATCAAGCATCTAAATACATATCGCATTAGTTTTGTTTGGTTTCGTCATATTGTGGAGTTGTTTTTATGCGAACGTATAATAAACATGATTCGTGTCATGCCCGGCCTGTCCCTGAGGCGTTCTTTCGATCGATGGCTATAGTATTTCGTTAAAAACGGCGTGGTAAACAGAGGATCGCTTTGTCACAGCTTTGGCTTTCCAATAAATCAAATGTCACCAATATAGAGTGTATTTCGGATCCATATTGGCCGTGAGATGATCTCGGCCTAATCGCATTACCTCCGCCGTCCTCCGTTCGGTCCCGTTTGCCGTAACCACGCGCAATAAGAATGTTTGCGTTCGGCTTGAATGTTCCTCTTGTCACCCTAATTTCCTCTTCTGCCAGAATTTTAATTTATTCACTATATTGCATGAGCTTTTATAATACATGTGTTATACGATTATCTTTCAAATTACAATTACATATATGAGTATGTTAAATTATAATTATTGATATGTATGAAACAGAAATTAATTTGTTCATAATAATTAGTTACATATACCTACTGTTTTTAATGGAAATATCAAGGAGGATGCCCTCATCTGATTTTTAATTGTTGCTGTAATTCATACATATCTTCATAATCATTAACACCGCCAACCATTTTAACGTTCCACAATTGGATACATATTCCAACATAACATTAACATTTCACATGCCTTACGGAACGTTATGTAGAAAATTTAAAAGTACTAGTTTTAGTACCATTCTTATTTTGTTACCTACATCAAGTAATACACATATAATCAGCTCTTAGTTAATTCCATATGGAATATAAGTACTTATGAAAATCAATAACAAGAATTATATAGAAGCAGAGTCCGTTATAATATGTTGTCAAGACAAAAGCATTAGCGGCGGTTAATAACCTACAAAATTTGGAATATACTGCTTCATGATTCTTTGTTAAAATGAAGCATATTACAAGCGTTAAGGCTTTGCTTTTGAGATAAAAGTTACCTTCTTCATTAAGGTCATCGTTACCACTCCTTTTGCCAAAGTCAAAAGCCACCATCAGAGGTCCTTTGGGATTAAACCTTCTTCGAGGTACATCTGTTGGAGTAGTAATCGGTAGTATGAGTGTCAGATGCTTATGTATGTATGTATGCTGTAGTTGTTTATGGTCGTAGAGGAACATTTAAAGCTAGACCTGTCATATTGGTCTGTCATTTTTTGTTGACGCGTTTTATTCTTTGGAAAGCATCGGTGTCATCGTTATAACTCAAAGTTTTTGGCTTTGATATTTATTCAACAAAGAGCATTTAGTTGACTGCAAAATTATAAAAAATGTAACTGAGCAATAAGGTCGAAAATCAAAGGATGCTCAAGGCCAAACACTTTGAAACCATTCTGTCTCACGATCAATGGGTTTCAACGCTTCCATAGACGTGTAAGCATGTAGGAGGCCCGTCTGAAGGCTTCTCAAACCAGTTTTATTTGGACTTTTCCCATAGCGAGTCTGACTGTTTCCGTTCCAATAGCAGTCAGTACAGCAGACCTGTTGCTAGCGAGACCTGTATGCCAAATAGGCTCTGTGTTGTACCTCCAGTTTCGAATTCAGGCGTTCTTTTGCCAAAATCTCTAGCGATTCCGACCGATGGACTCTTAAAGGTGGGTGTGCCACGACTGGTTCGTTCTGCTGTCGGTGATTGATGTTCCACGTCGCCTTTAGAAATTGTTATTAACTTTCACTAACAATTATCACATATAATAGTAAATAACAATACGCTTAAGTATTAATTACATTTATAAAATTTTATTTTTAAATATTTCTAAGAATCTATGGTCTACAATACCGTCTAGTATATTTGAATTCATAGTCTGTAAAATTGTTCATTTGAATTCTAATTAATTTATAAATTTTGAAAAATTAAAAATGTAATCAAATGTCGGAACACACTATACTCGTATCTGTGCATATACGCGTATCTAATTACCTGCAATGGTACTTTAAGATCCATTAAAACCTTACCTTCACGTACGTGGAACCTTAATACCAAGAATCTTGTAGTAAATTGTGACTTATTTCCGCCAAAAGGTAGTAAATATATGTATAATTTTCAAAATATTACCAAGTTTACTGACAAATAATATAAAATTTTCAACAAACTCTCGAATGGAATGAAAAGGGAGTTTAAATATTCATAAATTTTACACCCCATTAGCCATTACCTGAACACTTACAACTCGACAGGGCAAGATGGATGTCCGCGAAGCTTTTCCTTCTACCCTTTCCAGTGTGACAAAGTGCATTAATATCCTAACAGTCCCTAAAATACATAAATATTTCAGTGTACTAAAATATTCTTCGGTACTTAAATATTCAGTTACCAGATCTTAATTCCGATATCTTTCTATTCTCAGTATTCATTATTAATAGATTTTGTCGGGATTATATTTGTAACAAAATTAAAAACCTAATTTCGGTTACGTTACATTTTCAAGACATTATTAATTCTTCAAATTACTTAGAGATTTCTATCTCATTTATCTCCAAGACGTCAGGCCTTCCTACTTTGTTCTAAGATTGTAATTAAATAACTGAGTAAAAATATCTCGGGACATCTCCAGACGTAATCATTTGAGTATAAACTACATCATAAGAATCGAAAGCTTAAGTCAACAGATAATTTGGTTATATTGCAGAAAACATTATTTTGTTCATCTACATTGTAAAAACAAAGTGTTTAACTGGTGAGACGTAAGAGTGTACTACACTCTCTGCCTACCCCTTCGTGGATTACAGGCGTGATGTTACGTTTCTTTTTTAAAAAAGAGACTCAACTATTGCTGTTTGGTATTGCCAAGCCAGTCATCATATATTTTCTCAAATCATTAATACAATTATTATAAAATCACTTCTTACGTCAGCTTCATTACTAACAGAGCATCAAGTGCAAAAGACCCTTCCTTACAGGCCTGACGTCCTTCCACATTCATTACTCACTTGGTACATTAATTTCGGTTTCGGAGATTTATAAATATAAAATGCTTTTTCCAGCTGCTCAAATTCGAGAAACATACGCTCAGTCCTGGCGCGCTTGCCGAAGCCCCTGGCGGTCATCATCTCGACGTTCTTGAAGCCGCGCGTGGGGCGCTGCTGCTTGGCGCGGCCCACGCGGCCGTCGGGCGCCGCGTCCGCCAGACAGAGGCACACCGCCGCCAGCACCAGCGCGAACTGCATCGAAATGTTCATGACGGAGAGCTGCAACAAGGAAACTCATGTTGTCATTTCATACATACCTTGTATAATGATTTATATTATAAGCCGTACACCTAATTGTTTGTATAGATAATAATGTGTACAAAATTTTATATAATAATTTCGATGACAAATTGCACAACTTGGCACATAATGAACGTTTTAACGATTACAATATATATAAGATGGTAGATAGATAACGCCCCGAAGTTTAGCTTTGGACTATTATATAGTTACAGATTCGTACTTCGCGAACTCCTACAAAATTGAATTGCGTAAGTTTGAGTTTTGTCGCAGTTCATATTTGACTTCAAAATTTGAGACATATGTAGTTAAATGCAAATTTCTTTTCATAACTTGACGTTGACTGTCTTGGTGGTCTAGTGGTTGCAAACGCGACTGCCGATCAGGAGGACCTGGATTCAAACTCCGCGTCGGGTACTATTGGAATTTTCTAATTTAGAATTTCTAATAGTGGCTCGGAGTCTGGCTAAAAAATTCGTATCAATTATTAGTCTCTCGATCCTTTTATAATTCCACTTTTAGAACACGCAGGCCAATTATGGGCTTACAGACTTCACACACCTTACTGCTTAGCGATTATTTTCTTATAAAATCTGAGTCGTGCTGATTTACTCGCGATTTTTTCCTTCATCGTCATGGCAAATGACTTTTAATCTTAAAAGGCATTTTTTTTGAAGCTGAATTCTAAGCCGCTAGGCTATCCCTGCCTCTTAATTATTAATAAATTCAAATAGTGGGTAACATAAAACAAGGTTATTTTAGTTAAAGGAAATGTGTTTGGTCGACACGTGATATTATCAGCTGTTCGCTGCAACGTAAGAACTTTGTGAACGGTGATTTTATTAGAGCGCAGAATTTGCCGGCTTTGTTGGGCGCTTCTCTGTCATAGTTAAGGCTAGTTCACAACAATAACCCTATGCATATGCCAAGCGATTTTAATTATTTACGTACAATATTTGACTGCCCATTTTCATAAGCGGCTTTTGCCCATAATCTCCAATCTGGTCATCCGTGTTCGGGATAGCAAGACAACAGAGCGAAATAGCTCTCATTATGAAAAGCATATAACCAGCAGTAGATTGAGACAAGATGATGATGATGATGATGATAAAGATATTCAATGAAGTCGATAGAGTAGCTTTGTATTTAATATAATTAAGTATTATATAATTAAGTTGTAATCAAACGAAAAATACAAAAAATTACATATTATGTTATCCCGCCAAGAAGTTGAATTGCCAAGTCGCCTACCATCACCCTATTTCTCGACGTATTCCTAACGAATGGGTAATTTGCTTTATTACAAGGGACTTCAAAATCGCTACAACAATTCCATTCTGCTAGAACTTAGTGAATATTATAATAACCGTCCCCACATCAATTTGATCAAGTTATCAACCGGAACATCCCTTATTATTAATGGCATATTGATCGGATTAGGGTTATTAAATAAGGACACCCCATTTCGCCATTCATTAACGAGCGTCTGGTGAATTTGAGAAACTTTCCACTTAGTAAGAAAACGGACGTGTAATGGAGTCCGAACATTGTTTTACGACCACTACATTAGACCTAATGTGGAGGACAGCCCGCCCATACTCAGCAGCTCGAGCTAACAAGACAAGCGCGACGATTTTATGTGGTAATAATCCTTGGAGTTTTATACCTTTACACCTCTTTATAGACGTTAACAAGACTACGTTTTGGAGTCGCTATGCTATGGCGTATACATGTATATATCCTCTTGATTTCGCCCCACTGTTGGACAAGGGTTTTCTCTCAGTATGAGAACACTCAAGGCCATAGTCTGTTACGCTGGTCGAATGCAAGTTACCTTAAAATAATTTCCTTCACCATTACGCCAAATGTTATTGATTCTTAAAACGCATATTTATTATGATACACGCCAAAATTTGAACTTGGGACCTTAGAAGTGGAGGACTATTCAGATATTGCATGTTGTGTATTGTTGTATTGATATGTACGACGTTTTCGCAACCGTTAAACAATTTATGGAAAATCTTTTATAAAACCCATATAAGTCTCAATATCGCAACTGTAGGCAGATCGTTAATCCTACTTTGTTCTAATACTGCCTCGTAACAAATTGTTCCTAGTATCCATGCGAAAAGACAATAATAAATATACCTGCTGTTGCTCGAGCATTGTTATAAATCTGAATCAGACGTAAAAGATAATAAATATTTTGAAATCTTAAGCAACATATAGCCATTAATATCTTGAATATGTTGTTGACGAATTTTAACATTTGTCTGAACTGAGTCGAAGGCAATCAGGGAGAATATCAGTAGAATGGAGTATAATGGTGTGTAAGCATTACATAGTGAACACTGAGAATATTCGAATACACGAATACATCCATGAACGTCTATATACGCAAAAAAACAAATAATTGGTGATCATAAGTTGCTTAGAAACCTAATATACATATTTTTCCGATTATTGTATCTTCGGAAAACTATTTTGATTTTTTGATGTATCTCATTGCCGTAATTGTCCTTATATCGCTGTTGGAATATTCATTAAATAATGATATAATATATTCATTAGGTGATAGTAGTAGGTATTTATAAATGACTAATTAGGTATTTATAAATGACGGTTATCTAAAACTTATGTAATATATACATCTATATTTATAGCGTGAAGCCTTAACACAAACTTAATCTTCAGTATAAGACGGCTAATGTACTTAGCAGAACAGTGTCTGCAATTTACCAATGAATAAAAAACTGTGTAAATTCAAGTTTATAAAAAAAATGTGTCTCCTTAGTGGAATATTTATGTTAAAAAAATCCCATAGTACCTGACCCGGAGATCGAATCCAGGACCGCTCGATTTGCAGACGCGCTTGCAATCACTGAACCACGAAGCAGTTAGGGTCGAAAAACCTGGTATCTATAGATCGATTCAGGTAACATCTTTTAATGTTTTATTATCACTTAACATAGAATAATGTAAATAAATGTTACAAATTTTGTAACTTTTCTTTTTATAAGAATCATGCATCGCTATAAAATATCTTTGCTTATAAACATTATGTTTATATTTTATACTAATTATTGAAATAGTGCAATACAACTATCAATGTTTCTAAATGGATGTACGAATCATTTTAGTAAGCATCTAAAGTTTCGTAGCTTATACAGAACACGTACATATTTGCACGAAATGCTAGCGTGGATTGTCAAGTGATTATCTTCTGTATTAGCGTTCATATATTACAACTGCTAGTAAAGATCTCTGACCAAATGTCCTGTCAAATAACCTATCATCACGCTGTATGTCTGAAAGGAGTAGGGAGTGAAAGAGAAAAGAGTAGAGAAAGTAGTGCTGTATACTCTCACGGTTCTAAATTTTTTTTATAGAGATCTCCGACAATAGGAGTGTGTCTATTGACATTCACCGGATACAGGTCCATAATAGGTATAACAGTAGATAATATTTGCAGTTGAAGTTATAACGTTAACGTTATGGTACACAGACCTTAGCAAACAACGCGGTCTGAAGTAGCCCTTAGGGACAACATCGCACGTGTAACCGATCTCCTTGTAGAGCTGACGCCCACAGCACTTAACATTAGGTCTGTGTGTCTGGAATCTATATATACCTTTTAAGGGTAAATATCACCTGCTAGATCGGTGATGGAAAACGTATAAATATAAGAATCTCGTTCATTCGGTTTGGCGGGTGGTTTGAAAGGTATTTGTGTTCATATAGAATGTACTGTGTAGTACACTCCTACGATTCAATAATTATGTAATATGTTCATACGTTTCATCAAGGAAGAGGTGATATGGATACCATATACCTGGCACAAACTTAAGCTCCGAACTTATACTAGAAATTTTAAATTAGAGAAACCTGATAATAATTTGCTCGACCTAAGCACCGAACCAAGGATCTCTTGACCAGTCATCGTGCTAGTAACCAGTCGACTAACGAGGAGGTCACTATGTTATAGGTGTATTGGTACAAAACGGATCATTTTCAAAATTAGAAGGTCATTAAGTCCACAATGAAAAAACAGAACAATCTTACGAGTAATTCAGTAAGTTCCGTACCTAAATTGCAAGTTAAACTTTTCAAAGGGATTCTTTATATGGAAGTTCTCAACAATTTGTGCTCCAACATGCGTTGTTATAAAAAGACGAATAAATAGAAACAATTTAGCTTTTAGCGATAACGAGTTTCATTTGAATCTCATATGAGAAAATAAGAGAAAAATGTTAATTTTAATGATGTATTATCGTGTATTGGATTTCATGTTTATAACTTTAGTTTCCGATATTGAATTTAAAGATTCATCAAGACAGCCAACTAACACCAACTTGTAAATTGGTAAATTAAAGGTTTATTGTAAATATTTGTATCACATATATAGGTGAATACGCGTTAAATATTTTTTATATACGCTTTCGTAAGTACATAATAAAATATGTTACCATATATTATAATTTTAATACCTGTAGAAACTTACATACATAGCCATACATTTTCCTTTAAAGTTTTTGTACTGACCCGCCAATTATGCTACTATGAAATTTTAATTTCATTTTTATGCTATAAAAAGTATAAATATTACTTTATACTTTAATAATTTTTAATATTTGCATGTAAACATTATAGAGACAAAGTTTAAGAGAAATAGAAATTATAAAAAATTAAAAACGAACGTCTATTTACCTTGTTGAATGTCTAAAAATAAATATCATTAACAACGTAACCTATATCAAACGGTGGTAAGAAATTGTAAACACGGAGACCAGGTCTAATGCCATTTTTAGCCTGTTAGAGAACAGCGGAGAGGTCAATCTCATTACGCTCCATCCATTAACAAGTTTCTATCAAGTTATAACAGAAACATTGTCATTTTCAATCACGTAAGAGATACACGTCTATCCCCGTCTCTTTCTTCCCACGCTATAATAATCAAATTGACACATTACTGGATTTTACCAGAACCTTGTTGTGTTAATCTATATTAATATTCGAAATCTATGTTCGACATCTAAAAGTACCATATACCATAAGTACGAATTGTAGAATTAAAATATTGTATCTAAATATACATATATCGTCATATTATCTAATAAAATATTCGGGAAAAAACATTTTCACGGGCTCTGTTTGATTTTTACTGTCTTTGAGTGTATTGCGGACATTTTTTTTGAGATACGACATTTCCTTGTATTATGGTAAGTGTTACGCGTAAATCACTCGCCTTAACAAGAATGGTAACCATTATAAAGATTAAATGTTTCAATATTACGGAGAATGTAATCAGTCTGTCTTTCTACCTGTTTTCTCTGTAACTTTTGTCTATTTTTTTATTTCAGTTACTATTATTATTAGTACATCATCATGTCAAGTCCTTTACGGGGTAGACAGAGACCACCAAGTGCCTCTATCCTTACAGACGTGACCTTCTCTACATTCATTACTTTTTTCTTGCATACACGCCGGTTTTGGGAACCTCTGTGTCCCCAACAGTCAATATTTAATTTACTTAAGTTAAGGTAGGTGAGTCTTGAGGAAATATTGCTAACCTCGGTTTTTGCTCTAATTTTGTATATACTGTCGTTTTTCTTATTATTTACGCCGGTAACCTTTCCTCAACTGTTTTAAATTTAAATCACAGGATGGCAACAAATTTCTGAAATCCGCGGAATGTCGAAAGAAAAGCAGTTATCAGAGTTCAACGAAGGAAATGAACACGTGCCTGTCGTATTATAAACGTGAAAGATATTCGATTGGCGTCGTGTACTTGCACCCCCTCTTCGACAGCCACTAAGTTAAATAAACTACACAATTCAAATGTGTTTTCACTAACGGTATTATGACATGTCCTACGGAAGTGTATAAAATGTACATTTATTTTATCTACTAACGTCCTTGTAAATAATATTTCAAATGATTTAAAGTATTTAAATAAATTGATAACTTAAAACGTGCCAAATTTTCAAAAAGAATGAAGGTTTTTTTTCTTATCAGATGAAAATGTTTACATATTATGCATATGTAAACATTTCTCATTAAGTTATTAAAGATTCAAATTCAGTTTAATAAGGATTTAGATAGCAGAGATAAACGCGTTCGGTATTAACAAATTTTTAACTGTAATTCACAAAGTTTTTCTTAAATACACGGTATCAAAGTTGCTAAGTTAAATTAACAAAATAAATCTAAATGGCGCTGTATCTCGAGTTGACCCCTGTGCTTTAATTCTAAATAGAAATACTCTGATTAACGGGAACTTCTCCTAAACGCTGTTGTTCCTACAAAATAATTAAGCGCAACTCTTAAAAGTCTTCTCAACAACTTCATTCATATTAAAATAGAGGAACTGATTGTTAACGGAGGATGTTGAAGGTAAATAGTTTGAGGTAATTTGATAAGTCGAGGGAAGCCTTTAAGTGCTTAGTATTATGAGAATATTTTAGTTACGCTATCATGGGCATTGCTGAATGCAAGGTAACACACACACCCGCCTTGCCACATAAGATTTAGCCATTTATAATTTAAAAAAAAATTACGATTAGTTTTTAGCTACTTTCCGTTGATGATTGTAAGTTTGCAGCCGGTAAACAGTAGTAGTCGAAATACGACCGTAATGCGTTGAACTTTAAATATGAATATTAAAACAGTGATATTGATTCTGTATTCTCATCGCTACATATGAACAATAACTAACCTAAGCCTCACAATCTCGAAGCATGCAATGATTTTAAAAAGAAATACAATGACTTAATTTCGTAAGATTTTTTTTCTATACATATCTAAATTTTCTATTCCCCTTGTCTATATGTTCATTAACTAATCTAAATCTCACAACCTCGATGCGCACAATTTTAAAAAGAAATACAAAGACTTGTTTTCACGTATTAATATATACCTAGACAAACGTACTGAATCCAGCGCACGTCGTGTAGCCGGTAATTAGGTAAGTACGCAGCTCGACACACCGCTCGGCCGCCGGCTGCTGCGACTGACACCATCGTCCACGCTGTGTCCATTGACGTAGACACGGTACGCTAGGAACATGTAGATCGAACTATTCTGCATCGATTAAATGAGAATTGCCGCCGATTTTCGTAGCAAGTTTTAGATTAAATTATAGTTTCGTAGATTTAGTTAGTTTTCGATTTAGAAAACACATACGATTTTGTAAGATGATTATTAAAGGTCTGAATGTAGAAGAAGCATGCCAGGTCTGTGAGGATAATTATGTGGTACGGTGGCACGGTGCTTTCTACGTATCCCCTAAAGAACATGGCATAATAAAACAAGAATAATATACTTTTGCGCACG
The DNA here is from genome assembly GCA_018244795.1 of Parelbella ahira ahira. NCBI lineage: Eukaryota > Metazoa > Arthropoda > Insecta > Lepidoptera > Hesperiidae > Parelbella > Parelbella ahira. The sequence continues at coordinate 4,377 of DWME01005223.1, read as the reverse complement.
CTAAATTTAAACTTTAAAGTTAAACTTGCAACAAGCTATCACAGTTATGGAATATTTCGAAATCCTACCTTTAAAATTTAAATTCGTAATATTGCAGATCTACGTATCCATTCGCAAGTAACATTTGAGTATTTTCATTAAAATTTGCACACCCGACGGAATATCAGCGATACGGCGATTGAAAATGATGAGAGATTTCTTGCAACCGACTAATAACAGGTGTATAATCGTGTCGAATTCTTTAAATATATACAAATTTATACATATGTATGTATACATTGCACCTTTATAACAAAACCAAATGTTTAATGTAAATCCTAAGAAAAAATATATTAATATTGTCGTACACCCAGAAAAAGAGGGCGTTGCTTAAAGAAGTTTGCTTAAATAGTTTGCTTAAATTTTCGTTAAATCCAGTTTTATACTGGACTGGTCGAATTATGATGAAATTCTATGAATGTATATTATTTCTTAAATAATTGAAGTTCATTCGATCAAAAATTTTATTACCGTTCGATTCGTAACTACGTAGCAATGTTCATGAGAAAACACGTATTCACCAAAAATATCGGATGTTCAGCCCAATCGGCTTGTACACGTGTATCTTTTGTACTCTAGTTTTATTGAGATATAAAAAAAGATTTGACAGCACCGTCATGACTGGCAACACTGAGTATTCGTTCCTCGAATCATTTTATACGTTTCGAATACGTCGTCACAGTTATATGAGCGTTTTATTATTTGAACTGTGTACCACATATAAGTTATAGGGCATACTCAATGTATATCAACATAAACTAAGCGTAACTAAAATTTCGAATACTATTCCCCTATACTTCGAATGTAACTTAGACATGATTGCTTTTTGTATTGTATAATAGCATAGAGTTTTGACCACAATGTAACTTGATAGAAAGCGCAGATACATTCTAATATGGGCCAAGACCTAGGCCTAAAAGCGCACTTTATATTTATAATAGAATCCTCACGATATAAATAGATATCACGACGATTGTTACGGGCATCGAATTTCGACAAACAACTAATTACAATAAAAGGTCGGCTCAAATTTTTTCATAAACCACCCCAAAAATAAAATATTCAAAACAACGTCAGCTACCCCCGCGCTCACTTTGTAAGAAAGGAAATACATTAAATGGACATCCGCCGTTTAAAATCAGATTTTTATATTACAGTGAACTTTTTCATTCGCCCTTCCATAATATGTAATCTGTTATAAATTTTAGTCCTAAGTGTTCATACCAATAAGCTTTGCCATCCAGCCTCTCCTGCTGTTAGCAGAGATATCTCAAGAACGCTAAGACATTATTAGTGCAAATCTCACAAGCTTAGAACAACTTTATGTTTGCTCTCCGCGCGTGCGATCCATAGAATGACTTTAATCTCTGCCGCGCTTACAACCAGTGTGTACAAAATGCTTAAGATCTTATATAAATATAATTTAGTTAAACGTCACATCATGCTCGTATTCCCCGAAGAGGAAGGCAGAGGAGTCCAGTACAACCACGTTTTATCGGTTACGTCTACGGCTCACCATGGAATAGTGGGCGAACCTATTTCTATAGACGGCGCACAATTGCCGACGTCGAACTACTACTGACAATAGTATCCGACTCAGAGTCTGAAGCCAGGACCTCTCGACCAGCAGTACTTACCGCCTGCAGCCACTCGACCAACGAGACAGTCAATAGAGTCAATATAAAAAAAATATTTCAATTTACCCTCGTATTTTTATTCTAAGAAAAATATCAATATTAAATTGATATCAATTTTTATTGAGAACCAATCTATTCTAATATTAAATGCCCGTTACTTCCGTCTCAACCGATTTATTCAAATTTATTGAAATACGAATGATTGCTTCCTTCCAGTTGACGGTCTTTTTCTTATATTTTTCGTTACGCAGCTGTCACGAACATAAACAATAACATTATCTAGAAAATTGCATTTGGCCACCAGGTAAATGGAATATGTCGGTGGTAATAATAGTGACGGAATTCGGCGGGTCGACATCTTATCTGTTACATTATTGTATTATGTGGGTACGTAGGAGGGAAGCTTCTATAAATACATGTAAAACATATACCCACACCTATACTGATGGATTAAATCAACTTAAGTTCTATAAGGTTTAGATTGGATGAAAATGGGCAAAAAACTTTCTGGGCTGGAAAACTATGCCCAACCTCGAAGAGGATGGACATTATCTAGTATTCAATGGCCACCATCATATGCATATGCATACCATAGAATACATTTACCCAACCTAAATACTATGACCATTAATATAAAAAAACTATGCCATATGTTGACCATAATCTAAATTACCCTTTAAAAGTTGTGTAAATATATTAAAAGTATTGTTTAATAACTCGATTCGTTCCCGAGTACGTCCACAATAATATGTGATTCCCAGTGGAGATGTTTTAAGTGTGTAAATGATGATTAAAGTGGACGCGGACTAGTGGCACGCCTAACCTATTGTCAGGGTCGATGTGAAGCAAATATATTTATCAAGAAACGACCTTGGGTTCTTGTTAAAAATACACTGTCACTGGCTCGTTGGTGCCAATGGTGAGTCAACCTGTGCTAGCGGTTGCGGGTTCGATTAGCAACCAAAACAAATATGTATTTTCGTGGGAAGTTCCAATATTTGTTCTTTGTCTGCGTGTAATAAGTGTCTTTATAAGTCTATATTTGTGTCTATATATGTATGGTTACCATAACCTTATGGTTACCACAACATGGCTCTGCGCGCTTTGGGATCAGATGGTATATCTCGCAAAATACGTTTTTTTTTATTATTATTATAACTTCCACATGGAACAAACCTACAAGTATATTTCCTTATATCAAAAAGATATTCGCCTACAATGTCTCCAACCGTACTTTTTGAAATATATGTGGTATCCCATCTGAGGCCGTGTGGTAAGCGAATGAAAAACCACTCTAAGTCATTGCTGTAATATTTCAATCAAGTAATTAATGTTGACTGTGCTGATACCAGAAGTGATACGAGTAATACTGTAGTTTGTCTGTAGGGGTAGAAATATTTGTCACTCTGTGGTCCCTGCCTATACTTTAAGGGATCTGGAGTGATGAAATAATAATAATTAAAATAATAAATAACTAAGTTTTTAAGTTTCTGAAATTCTCAGTAAAACTATTTAAGTTTAAATTAATAATGAATTTTAGTGTTTGGTTTTATATGTAAAATTAATTTAAAAATACATTTAGAACAATTAAATAAGTTAACGTTTTACAATGGACTCTTAAATAGAAAACAAACCTGTTATAATTCATCTTGGCTCGTTGTCTAACAATAAATCAAAGATAATAGCGCTGACCAATAATACGACGAAAATGTCACTTCAGTGAGTGTGCGGACAGTAGTAGCGAAATATCTAGAAGGCGCTGTAAGATGTATGTAATGTAACTTTATCAAAACACATTCTTACTAATATGTAGGCTTAAAATCCGAATAAAACTAATAACAGCGCATAAAGATACTGTACAAATTATCGAGTTATAATCATTACAAATAAAGTATCCGAAAGATAAATAAAACAACACAGTTTAGGAAATTACTAAAATAGAGAATCCACAATTGGCTCTCGAAACTTTATCGAATTCGCTAACCCCTTTGAGTAATTACAGTGTTTACAGAAACTACTTTGGAAACATCAACACTACTGCAATATTAGATGTTAGCGGTAGGATTAAATTTAGTAGCAAACAGTCTCTCATATTGTCTATACCTACATTAATTATATAAAATCAGTATCTATTATTATACAAATATTCTTATTTGCTTATATGACGACTAATTTTAATAATATTTGTATAAAATGTGTCAGTACTAACTTTCATACTAATTTTAATTACTAACAGAAAACCCGCTGTAGGAGCTGCCTATCGTAGCGAAGCGTAGTACCGTAGCGTCGTAGCTGTATACTATGTAGGGGATTTTGAAGGAGCAGTTATCGTAAAGCGCCGATAGCTACGTCAATGTGGCGCTTTGTAGAGTCATCACAAAACTTTTCTATAGACTCTACACATCCGACCGCCTACACTGCATTCACACTCTGGTTAAGGTAAATATCGATTTATCTCTCTTTTACGGGGCATTTTGAAAGGACGTACTTCCACCATACCTAATGGGGTTTTTTTTTATTAAATTTAAAGATTTGTTCCGCTTCTAAATAAAAAAGATGTTACAGTAAAGCAGTATTAATGGACATTATTTTTGGACCCCAGAGTAAAATAATGACTACACAGACAGTAAAAAAGAAAGTAAAATAATGGCTAGACATTCCACATTTGATAATAAATATCCATATTCAGGATATTTATTAT